>CM041815.1:29579645-29612145 GCA_023376895.1 Aspiorhynchus laticeps | reverse complement strand
ATGATCATTTGTCTTGGAAAAGTGCAAGTCACACGAATAACACAAAAACACTACTCTGTTGATGGCAGTGTTTAAAGATAGACCCGAAGCAATCTCCTCTTCTGCAGATATTCTTCTCCGATCTGGATGAGATTCCAGGTTTGGGCGGAGAACCGGAGGAACCGACACCAGAAGAACATCGTGCTCAAGCCGTCAATAACAAAGCTCTGGAGATCCAGAAGGTACGTGGTGAGGTCTGAAGATGTTCTGAACGTTTAGAGCCCATTACAGATTACATAATGAAAGCTATAGTTAACAACGTAATCTAGGTTACTGGGTAAAGTAATCTGACTACTTTTAGATTACTTTTTTTTTTTTTTTTTAAATCAAACTTGTTTTAAACTTACTGTAAATGTACCACACTGGTTAAAAAAAAATCTGAGAAAGAAAATATGTGGAGAAAATACGAAAAAATTCATATTTTTGACAGTCAACATCATAAAAAAATATTTTATAATTTTAATATAAAAATAGAAAAGCCTTATAAAATAAAATAATTTTATATTTTTTAATATTTTAAGTTAATATTTTATTTTAAGGGGTTCGGCTGACAAAAAAACGTTTTGGAATCCCTGCATTATATGAATAAAAACTAATCAACATGAAAACATTAATAATATTACACGGCCAAACTCTTCCATGTTTTAAATATAGCTTTATGTCACCAGTGTTTAGTAACTTGCATAATTGTTTTATACATGATCTAATTGCTTGAGGTGTTTTTTCCCTCAAATTCAGAAGCATGGATTTGTTTATTTATTTAAACTACATTAAATGTGAATACTGTCCCAGCCAGTCAAGTTTTTGAACAGTAAGATTTTTAATGTTTTTCATAAAGAAGTCTCTTTTCACATTTGTAGCATGCATTTTGAGAGGAAATGATGAAGAATAGAAAAAAAATGGAAAACACTCACACGAAAATTTCACATTCAGTATGCAAGGACCTTTAAGGGGAAGTCGTGGCCTAATGGTTAGAGTCAGACTTGTAATCCAAAGGTTGCGGGTTCGAATCTCAGGTCTGGCAGGGATTGAAGGTGGGGATTGTGAATGAACAGCACTCTCTCCTCCTTCAATACCATGACTGAGGTGACCTTGAGCAAGGCACTGAACCCCCAAGTGCTCCCCGGGCGCTGGAGCAATGACTGCCCACTGCTCCGGGTGTGTGTTCACAGTGTGTGTGTTCACTACTCACTGCTGTGTGTGTGCACTTGGATGGGTTAAATGCAGAGGACCAATTTCGAGTATGGGTCACCATACTTGACAATACATCACATTTTTTTTTTTTTTTTTTTTTTTAGGGAGAATCAATAAATTATGAATGATTCACTGCCATTGTGTGAAAAAAAAAATTATCCATGAGAAGTAATCTAATTATGAGCTTTTTCAAATGTAAAATACTCTAATTACAAGTACTTAATTTTTGTAAAAAATCAAAAGTTGAGAAAACTTAAAAGTTTAAGGAGATTTTTGAGTTTTCTCAACTTGTTGCTTTCAGTGTATACAACAAAAAGTTGAGAAAACTCAAAAAAAATTTAAGATTTGTAATTTTTTTACAGTGTGGTTACATAATCCAGATGACATGTAATCAGTTATTAACACTTTATAAGCGTATTTCAGCTGCGCTTCATGAATTGAAAATGGCTGGGAATGATTTACCCAGACTTCATCCATCTCTCCATCCACCCTCGACCGAATACATCCACCCGGACCCATTAGACCCTCAGTGATAAAATGCCTCTAATATTCTCTAATGTGTCCCAGCCCTCAAATAATTGCCCTGTTCTGTTCTGCGTTTGTTTGAGTGTGTGTTTGAGCACGACTCGCTGCCGTAGCTGTGTGTTGTATTCCCAGCCTTCCCACTGTACAGTTCAGCCCTGTTTGTGTGGTCCTCGCTTATCGTACCTTCACATCACGTCTTTATTTCCCTCCAACTGAGGGTCGAAACGACCTAAACGCTGCCACAGCAAACAAAGAGCAGCGGGGTCAAAGGTTTCCTCCACCTTCCCAGCATTCACTGGTAAAGATCAGCACTATAAATACAGATCCTCTCTGGGGTGGAGAACTTCCTCCGACTGTCGCTTGTGTTTTCATTTTTATGTCATTGTGTTAATGTGGCTTCACTTTGTGGTTTTTAAGAACCGGTAATGTTGGGAGAAATGATTATAATTTAAGTTGAGTGTTTATTATTGCTGGCGTTTAAGAGTCTCGGACAGAGAGGAACGTCATTTGGGTGAATGACAGAGAAAATGGGATTAATGTCACACATTTGAGGAGAGAAAGAGATTTTGCTATGAAGTTTTTGAGATAGCAAGCTATTAGATATTTAAAATAGATACATTTTTGCCATCTGATGTTCATTGTTCAGGTCTTAAAGGGATAGTACACCCAAAAACAAAAATTTGCTATTAATTTACTCATCCTCAGGCCATCCAAGATGTAGAACAGGACAGAAGATTTTTAGCTGAAACCATGCTCCTTGGTCACTTTAAGAGTCAAAAAAGCATATCAGGCAACACAAAATGAATACCCATGACTCCTGATGATATGAAACAGTTGGTCTGTGCACAAAACTGAACTTTATTTACAACATTATTACCTGTAATCAGAGCTGGGAAGGTTATTTTGGAACTGTAATAGGTTACCCTTTTAAAAATGTAGTAAGTAGTCAATTACTTTATTAAAGTAATGTAGCTGATTACATTTGATTACTTTTCTAAATTTCTAACAAATTTTTCAACTTCATTTAGAAACGTAAAGCATGCAGGGTTAACCTCAGACTTTCAAATATCCTTCATCACATAAATTATGATTATAATCAGTTCATTTTTAAGCCCAGCTACCACAGAATCATCTCTTCTTACGTTGAGATCGTTCTGAGGTTAAACACAGATTTCAAATCGTAAGATATAGTTTAATAGCTATGATACTGTTTTTGAACACTGACATCTAACAGTGCTTTAGAAAAAAAACTGTTAATAAGTAAAATAAAGCATAAAAGGTAAGAAAGAGATGTTTGAATGATTCTTTGTGGAACCAAAAACGGTTCTTCTATGGCATTGAAGCACCTTTATTTTTAAGAGTGAATCTTATTTACAGAAAATATATATCACTGTCTTTAAATAAATCACTCATATTAAGTTTTGGTCATATGGTCCACTCATAATTGTGATTACAATTTTGACCAAAATAATCGTGATTATGATTTTGCCATAATCAAGCAGCCCTAATGTCAACCAACTACAACAGTTTTGCACAGTCACCGCTTGTATTTTCTATATATATATATATATATATATTATATATATTATATATATATATATATATATATATTAGCTTTTTTGAACACAATAAAACAGTCCAAACTAAATTAAGCAATTGATATGAACAAAACTGACTTAATATAACACTTAACAATAACAGTCAGAAATATGACATTATGACATATGAAAATGACATTTAACAATTGACCCCCCCCCACCCCCCCAAAAAAAATAAAATTAAAAAAATAAGTAAAAATAAAATAAATACATAAATATATATATAAAATATATACATATTTAGGGTTTAGACACACCGAGGCCTCTTAGACTTTACATATATTCCTAAGGAGACAGAGCATATTTGACATTATACTTATGTATTTTCTAGATTTCTAATCAAAAAGTAAGACACTGACTGCCAGAGATGTGCAGAAATATCAGCGTCACGTTCATGTGCCGCCCTTTAATTACACGAGCTTCAGGACACACAACGTTTACAGCAAACGTGAGGATTTCTGCTCATGCAGGATAACAAGGACGTGTTTGTCAAACCTGAAGCTCCTGAGAGTCAAGAAGCACGGCGCATCTGAACGCTCGCTGGGATCTGAGAAGTGTAATAACTCTTCAGACGTCGCCAAAGGCTCCGGGAACAAATGTCCTCTAATTGAGTCTGGAGTCGTTACTGGCAGATGGGTGGAAACCTGCTCATTACGACCTTCTGAGACGATTGTGGGAATCTCCAGCAGTTAACCAAGTTGGGACAAGTAACTAGAAGTTCCCTTGGATGAGTGGAGAGATGTTTGCTTAGAAACTTTGTTGGAAATCGGTTTTTAAAAAATAACTAAATTTACTTTTAGTGTCCTATATTTACCCAAAAGACATTTCTGATTATTCCAAAGGAAAAGTCTTCATAATATTTCAGAAAAATAACTTGCTCCGCTGCTGATCCAAATTTCCAATCGTCTTATCTATGAACCAGCTTCATATAGATAAACTTTTGTTAGTTTTTACTTAAAACAAGAACAAATATCTGTCAATGTGATAAGAAAAACTTAATTCAAAGGGAAAATTATTAATTTTCTTGCCCCACTGGCAGATATTTGTTCTCAATTTATTAACAAAATTTATATTTTTAAAAAAATAAAACAATGCTTATCTTGTTATTCAAGTAAATCATCTTGATTCACGAAAGTTTAGATACGTTTTTGCTTAAAACAAGAACAAATATCGGCCAATGGGGTCCAAAAAAGTAATCTTAATTCAATAATTACATTAAATACTTTTTCTTGCCCCAATGGCAGATATTTGTTCTTGTTCTAAGCAAAAACATACTTAATTTTGATAAGATATTAAGATTTGTTTTCTGGAAAATTTAAGTCATTTTGCTAATTGAGGAATTGTATCTGGATTCAAAAATGTTTTAGATATTTAGAATGGAAAAACAAGACAAAAATACGGAGTAATTTTTTATTTTTGCAGTGCATACATTGCAAAAATGATTACTCAGTACCTTTATTGAATTAAGATGCATATACACTGCCCTCCAAAAGTATTGGAACAGTAAAGACAAAATTGCTCTGTTGGCTGTGGAGTCAAGACATTTACAAATATGATTAAAAGATGAATATGAGACAAAACTACAGAATGTCACATTTTATTATTAGCCGTTTCAACACATACATGTTTTACCAAATAAAAAGAACAGCACTTTTAGAGTTCATCCCACTCATTGATGTGAGCATAAGTATTGGGACAGTTGAACATAAGGCAGATATAAAAGATTAAAAGCTATTATTTAGTTGCAGATCCCTTGAACACAATCACAGCAGTGAGTGTGTGACCCATAGACATCACCAGACTCTTGGTCTCATCCTTTGAAATACTTTTCCCAGCCTTTAATGCGGCCAATTCCAAGTGTTGCTTGTTTTGGGGAGTTTCTGCCTTTACTCTCCTCTTCAGCTGGGGAAATTCATGTTCAATCGGATTTAAATCTGGAGATTGACTTGGGCAATCTGAGACTTTCCATTTCTTAGCCCTTATAAACTCCTTGACTGAACTGGCAGGGTGTTTTGGGTCATTGTCCTGATGCAATATGAAGCACTTCCCAATGAATCTGGTGGCATTTTCTTGAATATTGGTAGGCAAGATGGTTTTGTACCCTTCCAAATTCATTCTGCTACTGTCATCATACATTAAGTCATCAGTAAAGTTGAGAGCCAGAGGCAGCGATGCATGCCCGTGCCATGACACCACCTCCACCATGCTTTACAGATGAGGCTGTATGCTTGGGATCTTTTGCAGTTCCCTTTCTTCTCCACATTTTTGCTTTCCCATCACTTAGATAAAGGTTCATCTTTGTCTCATCGGTCCATAAACACAGTTCCAAAACTCTTCTGGCTCACCTTTGTGCTTTTTTGCAAACTCTAATCTTGCCTTTCTATTTTTGGTGTTGGTCAGAGGTTTGCATCTTGCTGCGTAGCATCTGTAATTCTGTGTCAAAGCCTCCTGAGGACAGTAGATTGTCAGAGCATCACCCCAGCTTTCTGGAAGTTGTTGGTGATTTTACAGACTTTTAGGGTTCATTTTCACAGCTTTTATGATTTGTCTGTCATCAACTACTGTTGTTTTCTCAGCCGATCAGGTCGTTGTTGGTTGCTGGTGTCGCTGGTGGTCTCCAACCTCTTGATTTCTCCATGCCCTTTGTTTTTGCTAGAGCTCTAATTGACTTCTTTTCTTTTAGCATCCAAATTGCTTGCTTTTCTCTCAAAGTCAGCTCCCTCGTCTTCATCCTGGTTTGTGTGTGTCATCATCGAATGCAAGATTCAGAATACAGAAGTAATGTATATAACTGATACGACTCATTCCCTGCTTTTAATATCTGAAGAATTAATGCATCAGCACACAGCTGATTCCTTAGAAAGACCTGTGAGGCAACTGTTCCAGTACTTATGCTCACATCAGATAGAGGGATGAAACTCTAAAAGTGCTGAACTTCTTAGCTGGTAAAACAACTATGTGTTGAAGTTACCCAATAAAAAGTGACATTCTGTAGTTTTGTCTCATATTCATCTTTTAATCATATTTGTAAATGTCTTGACTCCACAGCCAACAGAGCAATTTTGTTTTTACTGTTCCAATACTTATGGAGGGCAGTGTACTTGAGAACCAAAATGACAAGATAAGCACTGTTTTATGAAAAACTGATCAAAATTATCTTAGTTTTTCCTTAAAATGAGAACATATCTGCCAGTGGGGCAAGAAAAAAAAATTCCCTTTGAATCAAGTTTCTTTTTCTGACCCCATTGGCAGATATGTGTTCTTGTTTTAAGCAAAAACTAACTCAATTTTGATAATTTTTTCATAAAATAACACTTAATATCTGAAGTCATTTACTAATCAAGTAAATGTTTTATCTTGATTTAATAATGTTTAGATATTTGTACTGGATTTTTTTTTTTGCAGTGCAAACTCCATATTAAATATTAGAGTATTTCTCCTCAAAACATCAAGATGATTCAACCTGGATGCTTTCAAACCCTCAATATCTTTCTTTGGTTTTCAGTCTGGTTTTCTCTTTCTCAGGCCGTTTTGTTCTTCTTGGCTCACCTTTTGATTGAACCCAGAACCCCTCCAATCTCTCTACTGTTTTTAAACTGGACCTGATCGACTAAACGCTGTCGATAAGAAGAGAAACAGACCTCGTTCCTCTGTTGAACCCACTTCAGTAATCTGTAGCGCTTCTGCTTCTCAGATTAACCAGAGACGCTGGTCAGGAGTCACCCACATAAAACCACCACCCAGAAAACCCTCTCTTTCCAACAAAAACCATCACACTGTCCAGCTCAGTTTCTCTGAGGGAATATATCAAATATAACCTGCTTCACAGAAGAGCTTCAGGGTGATTGTGTGCACATGATTATAAAGCTGTTTCTGAGATGTGGCCCAGATCTGCAGATGCTTTATGATGTTGGTCAAAAAAAAAAAAAAAGAGAGACTTTTGGAGGATGAACCCGTCGGACCGTGTAATTTTATGCTTTTCTCATGATCTCTTACAATGAAGCACTTATACTTACTTTTTACTGTTTAAAGGCTGTTTCATATTCGAGTTCGGCTCAGATCATAATTAGGGCTCTTCGATTTGATATTTTTAGCTGTAAAGTGTCTAAATTGCTTTTAGTGATGGCACCACACCACAAAAAATGCTCAGTATTTTTGACTTGTTTTCCAGACATCTAAACATTTTTAAATCAAGACACATTTACTTGAGAAACAAAATGACTTAAGTTTGGTTTTCTGAGGAATGCATCAAAATTAAGTGTTTTTGGTTTTTAAAAAGGCAAGATGACCTGAAATTTAATTCAAAGGGAAAAAAATTCTGACCCCACTGACAGATATTTGTTCTTGTTTTAAGCAAAAACTACATTTTGGCATATTTATCAGAAAACATGACGACTTCTGTAGTTTTACGTGAAGTAAATGTACAAGTATGTACAAGTAAATGTCAAGATACAAGTACAACAATGTATCTTAATTTAAGTATGTTCAGATATTTGCACTCGAATATGACTAAAATTCCAAGAAAATTTTTTTTTTATGAGCTGGCAATTTCATATGAATTTGTGTGATGCAATTGGTACAAAAACATAGTTGTTTAGAAAAATTAATATGAAGCTAAGAACGTAAAAATTCATAATAGAACCTAAAATAGTTTCAAATTGCCGTGATATTGTGTTGGTAATTTCATTAGTTTACTCACATAAACATTGTTACTTCACACCAGTTTGATGTGGGAGAATACCCACATCATATATTCAGAATATAATGGACATGATGCTGTTAATAGAGCTCAACTTACATTGAACAAACCGTTCCTTTAAAACCTGATGGGATGTGTTAATCTGCATTAATGTGCATAAACCGCAGACCTTCCCTACAGCACGGATCAAATAAAACCCAATCACACCTCGTCCCCTGCCTTCAGGTAATGAAGGAGTCTTGGACGTCACACCTGGGACATTTGCAAGGCATCATAAACCTCTTAAGGTCTTTAAACCTGGTGGAGAATTTGTTGGCCTTTAAAGTCTGGTGTGAAATAACTGAGCCGTTCTAACAAGCTTCAACACTCTTCCTGCTTTCGGGTCTCCATGCAAACAGAGTCACACACCTGTTGCTGGACATTTTCCCATCGTCTCTGGCCTCCAAACACACGGCTGTTAAGTTTACAGCCGAGTGACTTATTCGCTGGAGGTCAAAATGTCGTTTAGTACACAGTGAAACTGCTTTGTCAAGCTCTTAAAAAGCAATGCTTAGGTTAGAGAAACCACAGCGAGACGTCATCACCTGCCAACAATCAGTTTGTCCTGGAGCATTTTCACAAGCTGAATTCACATTATTACCATATAGATCAGCACAGAACAAGAAACCAGTGAATTTTCCAGAATTTGAATTCCACCTATAAGAAATTTTACCTGTACACTACCAGTCTAAAGTTTTTGAACAGTATGATTTTTAATGTTTTTTAAAGAAATCTCTTCTGTTCACCAAGCCTGCATTTATTTGATCTGAAACACAGCAAAAACAGTAATATTGTGAAATATTTTTACTTTTTAAAATAACTGTTTTCTGTGTGAATATGTGTTAAACTGTAATTTATTTCTGTGATCAAAGCTGTATTTTCAGCATCATTACTCCAGTCTTCAGTGTCACATGATCTTCAGAAATTCTAATATGCTGATTTGCTGTCTAACATTTCTGATTATTATTATCAATATTTAAAACAGTTGAGTACATTTTTTTTAGGATTCTTTGATGAATAGAAAGATCAGCATTTATCTGAAATAAAAAGATTTTGTAACATTATATACTATACCATTCAAAAGCTTGGAATCAGTTATTATAATTTTTTCAGGGGGGGGGGGTTATAAAAATTAATACTTTTATTTATCAAGGATGCTTTAAATTGATCAAAAGTGATGATAAAGACATTTATAATGTTACAAAAGATTTATATTTCAGATAAATGCTGTTCTTCTGAACTTTCTATTCATCAAAGAAGCCTGAAAAAATTCTACTCAGCTGTTTTCAACAATAATAAATGTTTTTTTGAGCAGCAAATCAGCATATTAGAATGATTTCTGAAGGATCGTGTGACTGGAGTATTGATGCTAAAAATTCAGCTTTGAAATCATAGGAATAAATTAGTTTAAAATATATTCAAATAGAAAACAGTTGTTTTAAATAGTAAAAATATTTCACATTACAGTTTTTGCTGTAGATCAAATAAATGCAGGCTTTGTGAACAGAAGAGACTTCATTACATTTACATTTATGCATTTAGCAGACGCTTTTATCCAAAGCGACTTACAGTGCATTCAGGATATACATGTTTTATTTTATTTTAATATTCATTAAAAAATATATTAAAAATCATCCTGTTCAAAAACTTTTGACTGACCTTCAATCAGCTTTGAAAACGCTGTTGCTTCTGTGCAGGTCTATCATAGAAATGGCCAGCAAATCGTTTCCAGACATGAATAACACTTCAGACAAGTAATAAACTGTAACTTGAGAGTTTGTCTTTTTAAAGCACCTCACTTTCAGACCTCAGATGAGTCCAACAGCTGTTCGTCTCTTCCAGTTGTACAAACAGGACTGCGAGACCTTTGGAGTAGTGGTGAAGATGCTCATATCCAAAAACCCAACTCTCCAACCGATGCTTCTGTCAGTGCTGCATAAGAACCTGGTTGAAATCGGGGACAAATACTTGGAAAACCTCAGCCAATTCATCTCCGAGGTGAATGCATTGGTCAAACCCAACCAAACCGGTCAAACCCAACCATGATCCATAAACTGACCATGAAGCACTTCATCATGCTTACTCAACACACTATCTAGAAGTAATGTTTGCTTAGTTTTTGCACATCTTGTCATGTTTTTCAGCACAGCTGTCCTAATCACATTTGTTAAACGTTTAATTCAAGAACCACACTAACAGTTCATTGTTTACCTTAAATTCTGTAACTATAACTATACTCAAAAATGTTGGATTTTTGCTGTTACGAGATGATACGAGTTTTGTAAGGAGACTTAAGTATGCAACACGTTCATCATTAAAGTATATTCATTTACTCAAACAGTGTTTGGTGTTTCCATTGTTGTTGCCATGCTGTATATACAGGCTCACTGTGCATATAAGGATTTGAATGCTTTAAAAAGCTGTGTTCATGGCATGAGACACTAAAAAAAAGTGATACAGCATTTAAAGATGTCAATCTACATGTGCCCAGCCTTTAAAATCCCAGATTAACAGACTCGACCACACAATGCATTGATTTGGACAGTAGACGTAAAAACATAAAATGTGCAGGTATATATTTATATAGATCTCATTTTTTATTATTAGCCTTATTGTTCCAGTTTGCATTTTTACAGATTACAGTAATCTGTCTGTATGACCCATCAATAAAATGACATTTGGATAATACGTAACACACAATAGTTTGTAGTCAATGTTATAATACAAATTGAGTGACAATGCTGACCAATGTTACATACTTATTTTTAAAACCCTGATTAACAAAAGTGGAGTTGCTGCAAACCTTTGTTCTTTAGTACTTTTTCCTTTAAGAAAAACCTCAGGGATATAAAAATATTAGCTTTAACTCAACATTTTACAATATATACACATTCATTTTTGCAAAGTTAAATATTCTCTCCTTTAGTTTCTAAAAGCGGCTTCATAAATATTATATTCTTCTGGTTCTTTAAAAAGACTATAGTCACTTGTCACCTAACATGCATTATTGCAGCAGTTAAGCATGGTTTAGATACTGCGTTGGCCATCAACTTCACTGCATGGTAAGACCACTGCAATATATATAAAAGTTGTATTCTAATTCAAAGTAACAGCTCGAGAAAGGCATATTAAGATGCAGATCAACTGTTTCAAACTTCCTTCCCAATTCTATGAAATTATACAGTTTTTGCCCTTCCGTCCTTTCTTCTGTTTGGACTTTGTCCTTGTGCCAAAAAGACGTTCATCAGCGTAATATTGGTACCGAGGTTGTCTTGGTTGTGGAATAGGCTGGCCCAAGAAAAATCCTT
Source organism: Aspiorhynchus laticeps (assembly GCA_023376895.1). NCBI lineage: Eukaryota > Metazoa > Chordata > Actinopteri > Cypriniformes > Cyprinidae > Aspiorhynchus > Aspiorhynchus laticeps. The sequence goes on along the minus strand of CM041815.1, from coordinate 29,600,743 downwards.
CCTCCTCTGATTCAGATGATGAAGAGGAGCAGGTAGAGCACCAGTCATCTTCATCCCCATAAAGACGTAAAAACCTCTCCGACGCCTGGTTGTGCAAACCGTACTCCGAGTTGGCGTGGGCATAGGAAGGCTGTCCGTTGTGAGAGTTAGGACCTGGCCCGTGCTGCCTACGGTCCTCCTTGAAACACATACGGGCCTTTTCTTTGGGCAACATGTGAAGTGCGTTGTCCGAACGAGATTTACGACTTCTTCTTCTCCTGTGGTGATGACGAGGACGCTGCTGGTCTTGCTCCTCAAAGTGGTACGCTCGTCTCCGAGTGCGTTCGCTCATGGGATGCTGCCGCACCTCCAGGTCCTCATATCGTCCGTTATCCACAACATCATCTGAGAACTTCACCTGCTGTGGTTTGGACTGGGACTTGGATCTTCTTAGGACAGGTAAGTGAGGTGGTTTGGGCCTCTCCTCTGGGAGCGGAATCGCCTGCTCCTGTTCCTCCTCTTCAATAACCTCCACGCGCTCGAGCTCGGAGGTGAGGCTCTTCAAGGAGTTGGTGCTCCTGTGCAGCATTGACGAATTCAGCGTCCCCATGTTGCTGGCGTTCTCGCAGCATTCGAGCTCGGAGAACTTTTGTAAGGAGTAGAGCAATGGTTTGTCTTTAATATCCCCATCAACTGAAGCACCTGAAAGAAACACGCAAGTTCAGCTTAAACAACAGCGCAAAATATACATTCAATTTAATAGTCCACCAAAGATGCAAAACTCTACAGAAAGTTTCTGGTTTGAACACCGTTTACCATATTTACATCTATTTCTCTGATCCCCCCCCCCCAACTACCTCTCATATTTCAGTTTGCACTCAGTGTTGGGGAAAGTTACTTAAAAAAAACAAAAAACAAAATTGGATGTATTGTCAAGTATGGTGACCCATACTCGAAATTGGTCCTCTGCATTTAACCCATCCAAGTGCACACACACACTGTGAACACGCACCCGGAGCAGTGAGCAGCCATTGCTCCAGCGCCCGGGGAGCAATTGGGGGTTCGGTGCCTTGCTCAAGGTCACCTCAGTCATGGTATTGAAGGTGGAGAGAGTGCTGTTCATTCACAATCCCCACCTTCAATCCCTGCCAGACCTGAGATTCGAACCCGCAACCTTTGGATTACAAGTCTGACTCTCTAACCATTAGGCCACGACTTCCCACGACTTGCATTACTCCATAAAAAAGTAACGAATTGCATTACTTACAGTAGTTACTTTTTATGGAAAGTAATGCATTATGTTACTTTTTGTAACCTGGGCTGGGCACGATTATTTATTTTTAATAACAGAAAACCCAAAAGTTATATTTTTGGCGACTGTAAAGGCCCTTTCACACCAAGAGTGAAATTAATAAGCCTCAGGCTGAAGAAAATGCCTCGGCACTTACTCCCAATTTCTCTCAACACAGGGACAGGAAAGGTGTCAGTGAATAAATAGGAAAACAAAGTAACTTGCATTATATTTTGAAAAAGTAACTCAGATATTTTCTTGCTAATTTAGAAGTAATGCATTACTAGTTACTTAAAAAAAGTAATCTGATTACATAACTCGTGTTGCGTTACCCCCAATGCTGTTTGCACTCAAGAATATCAATTGCACATTGATCCTTTAGTCTCACCTGTGATGTTGGAGAGTGCCAAGGAGTCCATCGAGTCTCTGATGTTCTGGTCTGCTTGCTTCAGTTCATCTGTGATGCACTCCAATGAATCATTATACCACTGTTTATCTTCATGCTTAAAGCTGGCTCCATGCTCCAAATCGAGCTCCTGGAGCTTTCTGCTGCTTGCAGGTCCAGGGTGGCTTCCGTACGCAGAGTCACCTAGTCCATCCTGGGACTGTGTCCAGTACATGTCTGCCTTGTATTTTTTGCTGGCCAGATTGCCATTCCCACCACTGCCTGGCATCCTTGACTCAGTCTTTTTTTTGACCTCAGAGTTGGTCGTCCAGAGGTCAGTCGGCCTGGCGTCGTCCGGCTGCTGGAACATCCCATGTTCACCAAACTTGAGGAGGAGCTGGGTCATGTAGTCCTCGTGCTCAGCCCATTCCTCGTGGTCCTCGGGTGCCTCCTGCTCCTCCCTGTTCCTCCAGAAGTGGTTGTCTGCAAAGCTTAGCTGTGACAGCTTGTTGGACAAGGTGTCTTCAGCGTTCCCTGAGAGTCCGGGGAACTTGTAGTTGCCTGCAGGTGAAAAGAGAAGAGACTGTCGACACTGGTCTGCAGAGCGACTGCTTTTGCCCATCTCCACGCTACGCCGTGATTCCCGAGATCTTGCGGATTGGAAGGCTGAATCGGAAGAATCCGAGGCATGGATGTCCTCCCCAATGCTGCAGGCCTTGGAACAGTAGATCCTGCCTTGTCTGGGTAGAAAGGGACACCCGAGCAAGGAGCTCTTGCACTGAGCACAGCTAAAACAAGCATCTGTGGCGTGCCAATGAAGGCCATCATACGTCATTTGGGCATGGTCCACCCCTACAAGAAAATAAACAGATGTTAATGGTCAGCTTCTCAAAGACGTGGTTTGTGGTAAATGACGTCGAGACATCAGAGAGACATTTGGGCTTACCGATGTGTTCACCGCAGGCCTCACAATACTCCGCGTACAGAGACTCGAAGCAACCGCAGCAGTAAGGCCGACCATCCTTCATGATGTACCGCTGACCACCCAGGATGGTCTCGCATTCAAAGCAGGAAAAGTGCTTCATATGCCAGTGACGACCCTCTGCTTCTGTGCACTCGTCCGCAAAAATAATCTAAAAGGACAATGACAGCATCAAATGAGTGAGGGTGACTGCAATATAGTGATGTAATCAGGGTTTGAATTTACTTTTTCACTCACCAGCCAATTTGGGTACAAATTTTTAAGTTACTGGCCATTCATAACTACTACTAGCCCCCCAAAAAGTAATAAAAAAAATACAGAAATAAACCAACAGTTTGAGGCTGTCCACAATGGATGTGACAAAGCCGGCATTGCAAATCAATTGAACTTTGTGTCAATACGTCATAAATAGAACGAGGCATCAGTTTACTGTTGGGGATTTGTCGTGTCGCACCGCATCCAGTGTAGACAGCATCACTGATCAAAATGATCATAATGGGTTCTATTGTATTTTGTCACGCCGCTCGCGTCCGGTGTAGACACGGTTTGAGTCTTCAGTCGTTTTTCGACTCTTCGTTATTGCTTCAATGCAAAGGAAACCAGCGTGCCCGCAGCTCCCTTATTTGTCGGGGTATGTTCAAGTAAGCTAGATGCATGTTGCACAATTAGGCTGTATTTAATATATCATGATGACTCACGAGTTCAGTATTTGTGCTAAAGCTGCGCAGATTTGGCTTAAATGAACTTGCCTAAGAAATTAATGAGTGAACAATTTACGAAAAGTAACCTTCCAAATTGGCTAGTGATTTGACAGCGTAACAAAGTAATAATACTTCGTTAGAGTACCTAAGTATTTTTTGGTGAGAATCTGTACTTTACTTGAGTTTTTATATTCCTGTCAACTTCCACTTTTACTCCACTACGTTTCCTAATTAAAATGTATACTTTTATTCCGATACATTTCCCCAAAGCATATTCGTTACTCACTACAAAATAAACACAGACTGCAAGAAAGCAGGTTTGACGAACCGCGGATGATTTCATTTTCCACTCAAGCCGAGGCTGGGGTGTGCGATATACATTATATCATCTGTGATATTGTAAATGTTGTTTTAACAATGTGCGAACTGACATTATCAAGTAACATTATATCATATAAAGCATATACATTTATACAAGTTTAATAAAGTTAGCATTAAGTGACTTACATTTTAGATACAATATTGCTTCAGTTTTACCAACAAAAATAGTTCCACACAAAGATCACAGCACTGTTTTGCATCTCCGAGCAACACACAGGACGGTGTTTCCTTATAGAATGAATCAGCTTTTTGAACAAATCAGTTGAATGAATGACTCAGTGACTCACTCATTAACAGAGTCAAATGCTTAATTCCTGAATGAATCAGCTGTTTGAATGAATCGGCTGAATCTCAATGACTCATTAACTGTCACTTGCTGCCACCTTGCAGTTTTAATTTCACATTTCAACTATTTTTCCTGTTTTAAATCCTTTCAAATATCAGCATTCAACGTTTTATGTTTAAAGCATTATTTATGCATTTATAACTGCAGGTTAAATGCATCCATGTCCCCTCTGAGCTACATTAAACTGTGTAAATACATCTAAATGCGACTTAAGATGCATATTCCAGAAATATTTCCTTATGTTGGAATGAAAGAGACTAAGTACTAGATGAAGTGCCTCTTATGGTTACCCAAAGATACAAAGTAGAAGAAAGAGTTAAAACCGAACACAATCTTGGTACTCAAAGTGTATATAAATTTTTTATTGTTGGCCCTTTTCCATTTTGCATGTACTTGTACTTTTACTTTCAATACTTAAGTACGTTTAATATATAAAAAAATACTTCTCATACTTAAGTACAATATACATCACATACTACTTTAAAACTTGTACTCAAGTAATATTCTAACTGATGACTTCCAAGTTCTACCAAAGTCATTTTCTGGTATATGGATATATCTGTACTTTTACTCAAGTGTGGTTTTAAGGTACTTCATCCATCACTGCTGCAATACGACGGGCCTTGTTTCATGCACAGAACAATGAGCATGGCCTTTGAAAAACAAAACTCACCTCATCACAAGAGGAACAGCGTGGCTTTAGCAATTCAGCATGATGCCGTCCACAGTGGACCTTCCCGTCTTGGTAGAAGTAAATGAGATCAACCAGGAGCTCATTGCAGGTGGAACATGTGAAGCACGCTGGGTGCCAACACTGACTAGGTCCTGCCCGTGAAGCAAACACCACCATCTCCCCTCCGCTGATGTTCTCTCCACACTGAAGAGGCAAAATGTATAAGCAATCAGCATCAAACAGTCACTTGCTTCAGCACAAAACTCTTGGTTCAAACACCTACGTGTTCACAGGACGCATGAAGCATCGTCCTTGGCAGCAGTTTCAGAGTTCCTCGCCCGAGGGCTTCTTTCTTTCTCTGCACGCTAAACATGTGAAGCTCCTTCTTCTCTTCTTCGCTGAGAGACTGGCAGTATCGCACCTGAGGGAGATGTTTAAAACGTGTTTGCTGTCAAACTATTCAGAAAGAAGCCCTTGTGGACCACATGCTTCTTTCAAAAAACATGCAGGTTTTTTGAGCAAGGAAAAAAGCATTGATGGAGAACTAGAGAAAGTATTGATGGAGTTGGACAAATACAAATGCATAAAATGTGTTTTGAGAGAGTGGAAAGAGACAGTTAGAAAATCAACCGGGAATATAGTGAATTAATTTTCGAAAACTCAGCTGGATACAATAAATCAGACTGCACTGCAGCAGAAGTTAAAATTCTCTTAACTTTTGGTTATATAACAGCGTGTCTGTTTGGCAAACCTTCTATGCTCATAAATAAATCCAAGCATTCTTGAATGCAGCTCTTAACCTTCTTAACTTTTATCCTTCCCTTGCATTTTGTAACAAATCTTTCCCTCATGGGTCAAAATGACCCGAAGCCCTACATATTTTTTGTCCAGAAAGCTTATATTGATCCATTTTTTATAATGTTTTTTCTTAATTTTTATGTTTTTTTAAATGATTTTTTTGTTGATTTTTATTTTATTTTATTTTTATTTACTGTGTCATGCATGTTATAATGAGTCTCTATGTGTGTGCATGTACCATTTATGTGTGTGTGCGCGTGTGTGTGTGTGTGTGTGGGGGGGGGGGGTAATGTAAGTGTTTTTTGCCTTGTGAATATTCTGTAGTCTCAGCCTTCGTTTGGCTATAAAAAAAATTCTGGATGTTAAAAATCAAATAAAAAATGTTTCGACATTCCATTCATTCCTATGGCGGTCAAATGGCTTTTTTACACCCACATAAAGTCCTCGAATCCACTTTTTTGTGTGTAATCCATGTTCAAGTGTGACAAAATTAACCTTAAAAAAAATTTTTTTTTTTTCTACATTTCGTTCATTCCTATGATCTGGTCAAAATGACACACGAGGGAAGGATTTGTAAAAAAAAAAAATGTATAACACCCACATAAATCCTCGAATCCACAATTATTATTTTTTTGTGTGTGTGTGTGTGTGTGTGTGTGTGTGTTCCAAGTTCAAGTAGAACAAAAAAGTTAAAGTCTTGTACCACTCAGATGAACACTCAATTTTTACAAAGAAAATTGGGTAACACTTTACATTAAGGTTCATTAGTTAACATTAGTAAACATGAACTAAGAATGAACAATACTTCTACAGCATTTATTATTCTTAGTTAATGTTAATTTCAGCATTTACTAATGCATTATTAAAATCACAAGTTGTGTTTGTTAACATTAGTTAATGCACTGTGAACTAACATGAATAAACAATGAACAACTTTATTTTCATTAACTAACATTAACATAGATTAATAAACAGTGTAATAAATGCATAGTTCATTGTTTGTTCATGTTAGTTAATACATTAACTAATGTTAATAAATGACACCTTGTTGTAAAGTGTTACCGAAAATTATAAAAAAGAAAAAACAAATTCCGGGTCAAAATGACCCGAGGGAAGGATGGATGTCCAGAAACTTTTGCTAAGACCATCTCTTAGTCACTTTGGTGAGTGCTTTTGTTTAACAATACTTTAACACAAGGAAAAGGAACACCTCTTGATTTAAAGGGAAAAATGAAGTTACACACTGAAAAACAAGCAATGCATGTTCAAGCTGTGGTACCACAGTGCCACAGATAACAATAAAACAGCATGTTATGTGACCCAGAGCAATGTCTCAAGGCGTTCAGACCGCAGCAATTCTCTGTGCCACATGTCAGATCGAATCTTCATACAATCTTCCGCTCACAAGTCTCATTGTACACGCACCCTCAGAGATATGAAGTGACAAAGCTTCTTTCTGTGATGGCAGGGGATGTGGTGAAGCTCTAAACCCATGAAGCTAAATACACCCACACCACGCTGCAGCTAAAAAGCTATTTGAGGGGGTTTTGAAATGTGATGCGTGGGCATTCTGGGCTGCAGCGATGCTGGGGAAACAATAGAGGCTTTCATGGCTGCTGATGAAGCTTTGTTTCTATAAACTCACCTCATTGTCATGAGGAGGGAGCTGGTACAGGAGCTGTTTGATGCGGTATTTCTCCCCGGGGCTGTTCACATAAGGGACTTTGTCCTCAGGTAGGCAGGAGAAGAACAGCTGGACCTGGAGGTGAGATGGAGACAGATCGGGTCACTCAGAGTATGTGCAAAGTCCACCGAGTTACCAACAATGAACTAGTTAGGATACACCTACACTACTAGTCAAACGTTTTTGAACAGTAAGATTTTTTATGTTATTTAAAGAAGTCTCTTCTGCTCACCAAGCCTGCATTTATTTGATCCAAAGTACAGCACAAACAGTACAATTTTGAAATATGTTTACTATTTAAAACAACTGTTTTTTATTTGAATATATTATTTCTGTGATCAAAGCTGTATTTTCAGCATCATTACTTTTCAGAGTCACATGATCTTCAGAAATCATTCTGATTTGCTGCTCAAGAAACATTTATTATTAATATTATTATCAAAACAGTTGAGTACATTTTTTTTCAACATTATTTGATGAATAGAAAGATCCAAAGATCAGCATTTATCTGAAATAAAAAGCTTTTGTAACATTATACACTATAGCTTTCAAAAGCTTGGAGTATATTTTTTGGAAAGAAATTATAGAAATTAATACTGTTATTTAGCAAGGATGCTTTAAACTGATCAAAAAATGATGATAAAGACATTTATAATGCGGCATTTAGAATTATATTATAATAAGACATTTAGAATTACAAAATATTTCTATTTCAGATAAACGCTGTTCTTCTGAACTTTTTATTCATCAAAGAAACCTGAAAAAATTCTACTCAGCTGTTTTCAACATAATAATAATAAATGTTTTTTTGAGCAGCAAATCAGAATATTATTATGATTTCTGAAGGATCATGTGACAATGAAGACTGGAGTAATGATGCTAAAAATTTAGCTTTGAAACAACAGGAATAAATTACATTTTAATATATATATATAGAGAGAAAACTTATTTTAAATGGTAAAAATATTTCAATTTTACTGTTTTTGCCGAACTTTGGATCAGGCTTGGTGATCAGAAGAGACTTCTTTAAAAAAAACATTAAAAATCTTCCTGTTCAAAAACCTTTTTTGGTAGTGTATCTATCATAAGTGATCTGATCAGAAAGTGTGTGTTTCTGTTGTGGGTCATGGAAGGTGTATCAGGTGTACCGGTCATTCCTGTATCTGTCAACAAAACCCTGAGGACTAAGTTGACCCTTGAGTCTTGAGACACCAGTTTTGGCTTTTTACTGTACTCCATTGTGCTTCTTTGACACTGTGACCTATGCCTTGTGAGTGGGATCTCTTTATGAGCGCCGGTCGTAACAGCCCCCAGATAAATAGCTGGATTGAGCTTGTCTTTTCCTGCGTAAAGAGTGTCCTGCTGCTGTCGAGTCAGTCTACTGGAATGCCATTTAGACCTGTTGATAAGCGGCACCATAAACCACCCTCATATTACCTCTACCACTGAGCCTCAGGCCCTTGAACAACACTATTCCTGAGTGTTTGTGTTCTTCCCCACAATGATCACCTATAATATGCAGGGCAATTCACAGAACGGCTGCTATAAAGGCATTACAGTTGACTCTTGCATTTAACACAAAAGCTGCACTGGGATTTTAGGGGTCTCCAAATTGCTTTAGAGCTTTTCCCTCACCCGTCCCTTCAGATGTTATTCAGGGGTGCTCTCGAGGGCAGCCGGGGGAAGTGACCAGCCACCAGAGGAACGCTTTTGCCAGGAAAAAAAAAGTTGTGGCTGCGAGCTTGGCTGTTAGCGAGCCGCTTTTCCTCATCGTTTCAAGCCCTTTTGTCTGGCAGCTTGAGATAATGACTTGCAGATTTTCCATGAAGTAGTTTGTAAATAAAAAGCAGCATTTCCTGTTCCCAAAATGCCTGTGGGGTGCTTCCTTCACAGTCTGCAAAAATGCAGTCAGGTCCTCCAAATCTTAGTGACTTCTGACAAAATTAATGACCAACAGTTTGGAATTTTAATAAAGATCACATCTGGTGCATTTATTGTATAACAACTTACACAACACATCTTGAAGTGCATGTTACTATTCAGTCAACACTGAGCAGAGTCCTTCCCTGAAACTGAAGACATGCCACTACTTTGCATTTAGTGACACGGCTGTTATTGGACTGCAGTTTTTCCCCCTCCAACAATGACTTAATTTTTCTAAAGATGTTGCCATTTTGGCTTTAGGCTGCCTCTAACTATTTTCTAACCCAAATGTGTTGTTCTGACAAAAACACCAAAGCATTGAGGTAAGTTCTCTGTTAAATGCGACCTGTGCTGGCAAAATGAGTCACAATGAGCAAACTTTCAAAAACGAGTTATTGTTAGTTTCACATTCTCCATTTGAAAGACCTTCAAAATGATGTATGATTTGTTGGAATCCGACGTAAAATGATATTCAATAGAGTCAGCAAAGTCAATTTTGAGAAAAATCGAGTTAAAATTTTCTGAAGGTTCCAAAGCAAAATCACCTAGAAACGTTGCATCTTTTCCTTCAGTTATTTTCTTAATAATAATTACTATGTTAATAATCACAATATAGCAATTTTTTATTTGATCTTTGTTATTATAAAGAAGTACAGATGCAAAAAACAGTAGAACAAATAAGAAAAATAATGCATGACCTTTTTCATTTTACATTTAAACAAGCATTCGTCAGAAAAAAAAACTAATAATCAAATGTAAAAATCCCTTGTATTCATTACAAATAAATTGATTATTAAAACTACAAAAGCAGTTCAATCGAGCAGCCCTCTTTTCTTTTATTGTTAGATTAACATTAATGAGACAGACGGCCTATATATTAATACCTACAGTAATGCACTGATCTAATATAATGTTACACATCAGATGTTTTTCCCCAACAGTTCCCCAAACGTTCACTTAAGACATAACAAATTATGTTTGCATGAATACTGTAATTCTGTGTATGTGTGTATATTTATCACGATCGCGCACACTTCGTATGAGAGTCAGCATGAGAAGCGAGAAGAGAAATGGTACTCCTCTTAGAAAATGTACAAATAAAGATCATTTTAGAGGTTTAATTATTATTTGGAGCATTGGGATCACTAGACGAAGGCTTGATGAACCAATTTTAGCGAAAACCTGAAATTCAAAATTTTTCACTTTTTTTTTTTGCCTGTAGCTCAAAATTAGCCCATGCACTCATTTTGCCAGCACGGGTCACAAATGTTGTGGAGGCAAGATTCCAGTAAGCTCTAGACTGTTATAAGCCAATAGAGATGGCTTTACCTGCTCTGGTCGAAGTCCCGGCGGCACCCAAGCGTACTCCTCCAAGGCGCAGCCAGAGTCGTCATCCGAGGTGGAGCTCCGCTGGAAGCCGAACGCGAGCTTGTTGACCTTCGGCTCCATGTCCAGCGGCCTGATGGCGCCGTGGAACCCGCCGCAATTCTCCAGGTTCATCAGAAAGACCTCCTAAAGAGGGAGCAGTGTGTCATGGATCACAAAACCACATGATAAAAACGCCTCGTAATTCGCATTGCATTGGGATGAGAACAGAAACGCAACTGGAATAAAGCAGCATCCCAAAACATTTAATACCAGTTACGGTGACTTCCAGCCCGGGGCGGAGGCCTGTTAAATTGATTCTGCTCATAAAACGATGGCAGTTTTATTGTTACTGCTATTGTGCCGAGTTTTGCCGTGATGTGGTCGGACATTCCCTTCAAACTTCAACCATCCTAACTCTTTTACAGTCTATTTACTTTAATGCATTTTCCTGACTCATCATCACCGTGGAAGCTTTCTGGTATTTTCCATTTCCTTCTATTGGGACTCTCTTCTGGTGAAGTTGAGCACTAATGCATGCCATATATGACTTTTCCCAACAGCAGTTTACTTCAGAACTCTTTCAGACTGAAACTTCTCAAGACAAGATCTCTCGCGTTCTTCCCTGTCACTCCTTTGAAGTCCATTCAGGACACAAAGCATAACAAAGCCATATGGTAATGCTTGGAAAGCATGTCTTTCTTCTGCTGTTTGTTGAGGACGGTGTTTTAGAAGCTGCCACACCGCATCACGTCCTGCTGAGTGACGTATCATCTGACGCTTTGATCTCTGGAGCTGCTGCTTTTGGAATGAAAACAGGTGAGATGGATGGACTGAACAAGCTGACAGGTGTTAGTTCCTCATGTACAGCAATTTGGACTGTTTTGAGAAGATAAAGTGCATCAACACTGAAAGGGTGAATCTAACAAAAAGTGCCAAGAAGTGTCAAATCATGTTTCACACCAATGAGAATGAGTAGATCTTATTTATTTGGCAATGTTGTAAGATTTACTAAGAATTAAGGAGAGGGAAAATGTGCTTACTTTTCATGAAACTAATGCACATGTGGAAAATATCTAAAACTGGCTTAATTATTAAAATTACTGCATGCACGCTTAAAATAATTAATCTTTAATTTTACAACTATCCAACCAGATTAGAGTAATGCATCAGTAAAATCCCTCAAAACTGATTCACCAGTAAAACTTACACATTATCAGAAGGCTCAACTATACATTAAATTGCAATTAAATTGATGTTTTATCTGTGCCAATTCACATTTGAGTTTTTGGAGCAAATGCAATCATGATGGGGGAACAACTGAAATGACCCAACATGGTTTTCTCGGTTTAGGCTTTTCAGTTGGATTCTACAGAAATCAGACACCCTGACAAAACCACCCAAGTTTTACTTCATTTTGGGTTTTTAAATACCCCAAACTGTTCTCAGAATAACCTTTACATGGCTGGGTAAGAGACTCCTCAATCATTAACCTGGTTATGTAATTTTAGCAGAAGAGATATATTCCCTGCCGTGTTACAAATGCTCAAATCCTCCTTCTGGTTGTACAAAGTCCACTAGGACATGGTATTTTCTTCAGAGGAAGTCACTGATAGAGGAAAGGAGCTCAAAGTGGCAACACCCATTCTGCTAAACAGTCTCCTTAAGTATGCTAATTTCTGTCTTAGATGCCATCAGCATCACTTCCTGAGCCTCCAGATCTAATCAACAACCGAAGTGAAGAGAAACCGCAGTAATGTTTCATCGAAAATAAACAGCTATTTTACGATTGAGTGATTCTGACTGAATCGCAGGGACCTCGGGGAACCCAAGGCAGTTCCTGTCTGCACCGCTCGCCCTGAAAAAGCCCTCCAGCACCGAGTGTTTAACAGCCTGCTCTCTTGTAGAGCTGCTTGTTAACATGACTTTGGAGGTCTGAGATGCATATCTGTTAGATCCACCCACGGGAGGCCTGAATGGCCCTCAATAGGGGGTAGATGGGTGGAGGGTGAGTTGCCTGGGGAGGGGATGGACCCCAGGTGATCACATAGTGGTAACTGCCAGCGACTCATATGGTAATGGACCCTCAGCATAGCAAAGAACCGTCTGACTTCTAGGGAATGAATGCATTTTAAGCACCTTTATTTTTACTTTAAATTATGCATTGCTTCACAAGGCTAATGAAAATCATACGACTGTTCAACACAATGCAAATGAATGCTCTGACAGAATCATTTGCATGTGTGTTCTGAGGATACCAGGTCAAGACCCAACAAATTGCATCTTGAATAGCTCATTTCTACAACTTTAGTTAAGTTGCAATTCTAACAGAAATAGCCTGTGTCAAACCAGGTTCGATTACTGTAAGCATAGTATTAGTTCAAGTTTTTAGAGACAGTAAATTAGACCATAATCTGACACAACTACCACATTTTTCTCAGCTAAATTAGTCAGAATGACGCTCATTATAGGTGCATTAAAAATCATGTGGTTGATGAGATGATTATGAATGGCGTGTGTGTAAAAACAAGCCCAATAAATGTGGAAATGTTCATATTGCTGCCAGTTCGGCAGATCCTCTGGCACCGATGCCGCTCCATTAGTCCGGCCCGTCAAGACCTGTTTGATTTGGCCCGGTCCAGATCTGAGCCAGTGCTGTTATTCTGTCTATGTGTTTTATGTTAAGAACAGCAGAACTGGCAGACGATGTGAGTGATTCCTGCGCTACACAAATGAGGAGTTTCTCTCCAAGGCTGTTGTGCCAGTAATAAAACTTCAATCCAACAAATACAGACGTCTGATATGGCATGCCACTTCCAAAAACACTTGAATACAAAAGCATCTTTGAATCTTCTCAAACAAACGAGTCCAAAACTACAGCAAACTAAAACTTAAGCTAGAACTAAAACTCTCATATGGGCAATTAATAAGATCTGGTTTTTACTAGTGGCCAATAAATCACAAGATAGGTAGAGTGTAGCCAAAATAACACTGATATATTATAAATGATGCAATTTAAAGATGGCAAATGAGATGTACTTAAAATATGTATTAAATTAAAGCACCATTTAACACTTAAAATATTTAGGCTACTCAAAATGTATTATTTACCCAAAGAAAAAGTTGGAAAACATTCAAAATTTAGTCTGCATTGACAAGACTGTCATTAGAATTGAGCACTTCTGGTTAATTAACCAAATAGACATGGATATCAGTCCAATTACCAATTATAGTAACTAATTACTAGTTTTTACCCCCTAAAGTCATACAACTGCTATCTGAAAAACATATTTATGAACATATTTCCCATTAAAATGCTGTAATCATACCAAAAAAATCAAAAAATGGGACAAAAATCCCAGTGAATGTTTTACTGAAAGTGCCATCAGAGAATACTAGATGTTGGAAACAGGAAGGATGGCAGTGTTGACTCATTTTTGAGCATCTGGGTGATCCTCCCAAACTTTTGGCCAAACCTTGTAGACCTCGAGTGTTATTCCAGGACCAAATGGTTTCAAGGCTTGTCCCAACAGACTGAAGACCACCTGCGTTCTGACTCGCTGGAGCCAGATGACTAGAAGCATCTGATATTTACCCACAAAACACCTCTCTGACACCTTTTTCTTTTCAATAGACCATGCAGAGTCTGAGCTGCACCTACAAGTAGACCTAGATCTGAGGAGTTTACAAAAGCTTCCAAATATAACTAGAAGAAGTAGGACGTGACACAGCAAAATACAGGTTAAATGATTCACTCCAAGCCCCAGTAGGAAAGACTTTAAATGTGATATACAAAGCAAAAACCTTACCTTCTCGCTCAGCAACGTCTTCAACCTATTCAATGCTTTCCAAATTAAACCGTGTTCGCCAAAAGTCCCGTGGTTCCTTGACTACATGTTCTCAGTTTGAGCCTCATCCCATCTAAATCCAAAGCAGACGTCGTCTTGTAATTCTCATGCACGACGTGTACAGTAGAGTGTTTGGAGAGCAACTCCAGCAGATGGCTCTTCCATTTACTGCAATCCTGTGGAGCCACTCCCCCAACAACTCAAGCTCGGCCCTCAGCGTGGGCTCCGGACCCTCTAAACCAAACCCCCTTCACTTCAAACACAGAACAGCAGTGGTCAGTTTCACACACCCCTTCCTCAGGTTTCTTGAGCAACTCTTTTTTTCTTCTTAAGTGTGAAAGCACCCAACAAATCACTCATGTTCTTTCTTATACATGCAAATGTCATGTCAATGTTATCAGGATCTGGTCTTATAGAGTTTAGAATTGAACATGTTGTTGTTAGGGCTAAAAATGGAAAATAAAGGGCTCAAATTAACATTTAACATTTTCTTCCTCAGTATTTTTGACTTGTTTCCCAGTACACGTCTAAACATTTTTAAGTCAAGACACATAAGAAGTTGTCTTCTTAAAAATAGATAAATAAATACATACATCACAAGTATGTGAATTCATTGTTAAACTAGAATAAAATATTTGCTAGTGGTGTCCGAAAAATAAACCTGTTTTCACTTTGAATTAAGTTTATTTTTCTGAGCCCACTGACAGATTTTTTTCTTATTTTAAACAAAAAACGATCAAAATTAGGTGTGTTTATTTAAAAATAATAATAATAATCCACCGATGGGGTCAGAAGAATGAACTTAATTCAATGGACAAACAGGTTTATTATTTTGGACATCATATCTTATTTTGATCATAAATTCACTTAATTTTAAACAATTTCTTAGAAGACAAGACTTCTTATGTCATTTTGCATCTCCAGTGAATATATGCTGATTTAATTATTATTATTATTTTTTAAATGTTTAGATATTTAATCTGGAAAATAAGGCAAAAGTATTGAGCGAGAAAATCACTTTGCTGTAAAAAGTAATACATAAACATTAATATTTAAGTATATGTTCTAAAATAAATCAACCAAAAAGCCAATATAGACCTAAAAAAAACTATTTCTATCATCGTCTGCTAAAAATATCTAAATTTTATTTTGTCATTTGGCACTTTTAAGCAAAAAACAAGTGATAAATCATGAATAAGTGTTTATAAACTGAATTTAGCTGCAGTGGCCCTTCATGCATTAATACAGTTTCAGTCAAAAGTCTCTCTTTCACTTCTCAAGTCAACAAAGATGTCAGCGGGTCCAGACCACAACACCTGAAAGACTCCACATGGTACCTTACACAGCGTTTACCATGCAAATCAAAAAGGCTGTCTCTATCAGAGCCAATCCACTTCCATACCAATGTTTTGATGTTAGTATGTGCACCATTTGGGGAAATACACTTTTTGGGAGGCTAGTACTGAAGTCCAAACTAGAAATGCAACAGTTGCCAAACCACCAGGAGACCCAGAGGAACGAGGCTTTTCCTTCATGCATGTGACAGAAAAACAGGAGTTCTTTGAATGAACACAGCTGGGAAATGAAGATGATTGCAACCAAACGCCTTAAAGAATGGAAATGAATTCTCGCTTTATGAGCGTCGTACAGTCAGCTGACCCCAAAAACCTCAGGGTCCTGCCTAGAGAGACAGTTTACCTCATTCTGCCTTAATTTCCTGTGGAATGTGCTAAAGGTGAAGACCTTCCTGTTGTTTAAACAAACAAAGCCCAGAGTTTGCGCTCCGTCCAGGAGAACGAGGTCTTGGTTTCCTGAACGAGGGATGCTTGAGGAAGTTATGAAACTGGATTCTTCTACACAGGGTGGTCTTTGTTGTTACCTCAAACGGTGAGGTACAAACCAACATCTCTGTGCTCATGAAATGGAAACTTCCCTTGGGGTGTGCAAAAAGTGTCGGATTCAACAGCTCGGTTAATTGATAGTTTTCACGTGACGTCACACTCTTATAGGAACGTCCACCTGGCGGGCAAAACTTGCGTTCTGCAAGTGAACGAAGCCTTGTGGTGCCATCCCAAAGAGGTACCAAATCACTCTCACGGACCTTTTCCTGGACTGTGTCCAGCTGGTGGAATGCCCTCCCGATCTCAATTCCAACAGCTGAGTCTTTAGCCATTTTCAAAAAACATCTAAAGACACATCTTTTTCACCAGCACCTGACTAACTAATACTAACACTTACCTATTCTATTTAATAAAAAAATAATAATAAATCCTAGCTACGTGTACTGTGCTAGACTAACTGAGACTTGTCATGGCACTTGTATACTGTTGCTCTCTCGATGGTCTGATTGCTTCTATTGTTCTCCTCATTTGTACGTCGCTTTGGATAAAAGCGTCTGCTAAATGATTAAATGTAAATGTAAAACCAAGCTTTGTTCCACTGACCGCCAGCTATTTTTACGCAGATTGCATCAAGTAATAATGTAGTAAAACGCAGATATTAAAAGGCGAGATTCAGTGGACACCTTATTGATGATGTATATTTTGAACAGGCAAGAAGATGAACCCAGAATATAAACACAATGTGCAAAGTTTCACATTAAATGCTTCCCATAGAAAACCATTAGAAGGAAAACACTGAACCGTTAAATGTTCCCGGCCTCATCTGCTTGCCTATGCATCATTAATGTGGTGATTACTGAATATTACTGTTTTAAATATATTAAGGCACTTTAAGTGTTTTTACAATGTTTTGTCACACTGTTTAATGATTGAAATATTGCCGCGGGTGCTTAATACGGGTTGCAAATGGCCAAAAACTTCAGAAATACCTTTGTTTTATTCTTTTGAGAGGTGATCTAAATATTTGCGGCTGGGAAACAGATGAAAAATTGACACGCTTGTGCAGCGGTTCTGTGTATGTTTTGCCCTCCAAGTCTTCGAGCCGGTCCCGTGACTGAAAACTATCAATTGGCCAATGATGCTGGCTCCCATTGTCGAACCAAACAGGGCAACAACTGTGGCTTGAATCTATTGTAATTGTCTCTTTCCCCAAAACCAAATCTAACCTACCAATGCTTATAACAGATCCCGAATGCTCACTAAGCTTTTTACGACCGCTGGCTTGAATAGAAGGGCTGGTAATGGGAGGGTGCTCATAGAGGTTTTTTGGAGGACAACGCCATTGTTGCGTTCAAGGCCACAGAGGTGCAAACACAGCAGGAGCCGGTCCAAAGCACAGCCCTTTGTGTTAGAGAAACAAAGAGGAAGAGGGAGTTCACACCCCCTCGTATCAGCGGCTCGCCGAAAGATAAACAAACCCTCTGACTTACTAAGAGGCTTTTCATGCATCTGAAACGTGGCGTCACATACTGAAAAACATTTCAATTCCACAGTGTCAGACTGTAGATGGAAAGGAATTGCTTTGGGGTCAAACTGGATGATAATTGGCCTTCAGAGGTACTTTGAAGAAACTAACAGCTACATTTTTGGTTCTACATACAAATTCACAGCTTGAGAAACTGGAAAAGGTCACTTCAACCACATTGTCTTTCATGCAGGCCTCAAATGTGTCTCTGGAGCACAAAAGCAGTCATAAGTAACACAGGTATATTTGTAGCAATAGACAACAATACATTGTATGGGTCAAAATTATACATTTTTCTTTTATGCCAAAAATCATTAGGATATTAAGTAAAGATCATGTTCCATGAATATATTTTGTAAATTTCATACTGTAAATATATCAAAACTTAATTTTTGATTAGTAATATGCATTTCTAAGAAGTTCATTTGAACAACTTTAAAGGTGATTTTCTCAATATTTAGATTTTTTTGCACCCTCAGATTCCAGATTTACAAATAGTTGCATCTCAGACAAATATTGTCCGATCATAACAACCCATACATCAATGGAAAGATTATTTATTCAGCTTCCAGATGATATATAAATCTCAATTTTAAAAAAAATGACCCTTATGACTGGTTTTGTAGTCCTGGGTCACAAATAACAATTGCAACATAGTTAGATCTCTTAAACTAAAGTGTAAACTAAGCAATACATTCACCTCAAAAAGCTTTGTCTTGTTTTTCAGTAAAAATATCTAGTTTCTTGATATACATTTACTTGAGATGCAAAATGACCTAAGTCTTATTTTATGAGACATTTATCAAAATTAAGGTCATTGGAGTCTGAAAAACATTTTGAATTGTTTATTTTTCTTAACTCATTAAAAGATTTGTTTGATAACTTTGATCAGTATCTCAGAAAACAAGACTTCTTGTGTTATTTTCCATCTCAAGTAAGTGCATATTGATTTAAGACCTTAGATATTTGTACTAAAAATACTGAGTGAAAAAGTCACTTTTTCCAGTGAAATGGTTCATAGATTGTGTAATATTTATGCATTTGTTCTAAAATGCCATTTTCACTCAGAATTGCCATAAATTCAACCAAAAAGTTAATTTAGACTGCAAAAAAAATGACTATCATTATCTACTAAAATATTTTTGTTGTTGTCAGTTTTCAGAGGTACTTTGAAGAAGCTAACAGCTACATGTTTGGTTCTCTATTCAAATTCACAGCTTCAGAAACTATAAAAAGTCACTTAACCACATAGTCTTTCGTGCAGGCCTCAAATAACACAGTTACGGTTCATTTGGATCTTCAGTAAACTAAGCAATATATTCACCTCAAAGTGTATAGTTGTCTTGTTTTTCGGTACAAATAAAAAAATTCTAAATACATTTACTAGAGATGCAAAAATGACAAGTTTCATTTTCTGAGAAATGTATCAAAATTATGTTTGGTTAAGATCATTGGAGTCAGAAAAACAAAAGTTGTTTGAATTAAGTTTATTTTTCGACCCCATTGGCAGATATTTTTTGATAACTTTTGATCAATTTCTCAGAAAACAAGACTTGTGTTATTTTGCATCTCAAGTAAATGCATCTTAATTTAAAATCTTAGATATTTGTCCTAAAAAGACAAAAATACTGAGTGAAAAAGTCACCTTTTCCAGTGAAATGGTTCATAAATAATGTAATATGTAAGCATGTCTGTTCTAAAATGGCATTTTTCACTCAGAATTGCCATAAATTCAACCAAAAAAGAAAATATAGACTGGAAAAAGCTTTGCTAAAAATATTGATTTTGTTGTGTGGCACAATACTGAGCAAGAAAGCTCCAGATAAATGAGCTGTAGTGAGTCGAATCCCAGGTCAGCGACCGCCACAAACACTGACGGATGTGAATGAAGTCATTTATACAAACTCCTGAGCCAAAAATACCAAAGGTTTCCCAAAACCCTAGAGAAGAGCTTCACATGAGGACTCTATCTGTCCTGGTTTTCAGGACGGCCCTGAAAATAGACCAATCCATCACTAATGCGCCAGCCGTACGGCTTTAGCTCTTCTATCACAGTTCAGGGTTGAACAAGGATTCCTGTGGAATATAAACCAGGACAAGTCACACATCCCTGACCCGGGATCCTATCTAAGCACAAGAGGAGTCATAAATCTCACGGTCACAGCACCTCACACCTGGCTCTAACCTCTCGGCTGTAAAACAGAAAGGCTGCTTTGACCCGGCGTGTCCGGACACACTCACACTGAAGACCAATGCTACGGTCGCATTCTGCTTTAACACGATCTCAAGGGCCCTTGTAGGACTCGGGGCCCCAAAGGATTGACCCATATTTGACAGCGTCCTAAATTCAGACTCCTAATGTGGGCTAATTATCACATGGACGACTGTGTTCCTGTAGTAGACGTTAAACTAGTACATATTGACATACAGTCAAACCAAAATTTATTCAGACACCTTCAATATTTCTCACATTATCACAGTTTATTCGCTATACACTGAAAAAAAAATATGCTATTTTTTTTTTTAAGGTAAGTGGTTGCAAACAATTTATTTTAGCTGCATTTTTTTTTTAAAGTTGAGAGTTAGTCAACTAATTTTTACATAACTGAACTATAGTGTCCTGCACACACTAAAAAAAATATCAAAAATGATATCTGGAGTCTGAATAATTTTTGGTTTGACTATAGTTCTGCCATTAAAGCAGGGATATAGAAATATTAGCATGGCCTTTTGGATTTCAATGTACTTTCAATTAATAAAACATTTAGGCTTAAATTTAAGATTATGTATTTGAATTGCATATAACATTTGCATTGATATGAATTACACATATCCATTGTGTTATTACATAAATTGTGTGTCATTTTGAATCACAACTAAATGCATCTTGATTTAAGATGTTAGATATTTGTAATAGAAAACAATAAAAACACTGAGTGAGAAAATTACTTTGCCTAGTAAAAATTATTTAATATTTAGGTATTTGTTCGGAAATTAGGTTTTTCACTCAGAATTGCCATAAAATCAACCAATAAACCAATATAGACTGGAGGGGGGTGGATTACACATGTCTATTTTGTTTTAACATTAACAAACCAATAAAAACAAGATTTATTACGTCATCTTGCATCCCAAGTAAATGCATCTTGATTTAAAGGGATAGTTCACCCAAAAATTAAAATTCTGTCTATGGAGGGTCATTTCATCAGAAATATATTAATTTGTGTTCTGAAGATGAACGAAGGTCTTACGTGTTTGGAACGACATGTAGGGGAGTAATTAATGACAGAATTTAATTTTTTGGGTGAACTAACCCTTTAAAATCGTAGATATTTGTAATAGAAAACAAGTCAAAAATACAGAGTGAGAAAATGAG
>CM041815.1:29552145-29569645 GCA_023376895.1 Aspiorhynchus laticeps | reverse complement strand
GTCATTTTCAGGTTTTATTTATTTGACTGTAAAATTATAACAGAACATGCTATCTTTTGAGTGCAAGGTGTCATTTTTTTCAGAAAACAAATGGCTTTCAAAAAAATTTAAGTTGTTATTAATGTTGTTTGGTGAGTTTGTAAACAGAATTTAAAGACAAAAAAAGGATTTTTTGTTCATACACACAAACATATACATGCATACGCACCCATACATTTATCACTAGTACAAAAAAAGCATGCAGATTATGTAAATATATCTTTATATACACTATATTGCCAAAAGTATTGGCACCCCTTCTAATGAACAGGTTTGACTACTTTAGTAATTTCTATGAGTACAAATCTTAATGTTAAAGCATATAATGATATTCTAGGAAATTGTGTGCTTCTAATATTATAGCAACAGTTTGGACTCTTTTCTATTCTAACATGACAATGTCTCTGTGTATAAGACAAGGTTCAAAAAGAAATGATTGATTGAGTCAGTGTGGAAGAACTTGACTGGTCTGCATAAAACCAAGTCCTAATCCCAGTTTAACACCTCTGGTGTGACTGTAAATGCAGACCTTGAGACAAAAACTCATCACCAAACACCAATGACTTGTACATATGGGTTCAGTCATTTTAGACACTTACAAAACTGTTGCAACAGAGATGAAATACAATTTTTAAATACATGAATTATGTTCCCATCGTTGTTGCCACAGTTTTGGAAGTGCATCTGTTCTAAAGAAGGGGGTGCCAATACTTTTGTCTATATAGTGTATGTACAAGTCATTGGTGTTTGGTGATGAGTTTTTGTCTCAAGGTCTGCATTTACAGTCACACCAGAGGTGTTAAACTGGGATTAGGACTTGGTTTTATGCAGACCAGTCAAGTTCTTCCACACTGACTCAATCAATCATTTTCTTTTTGAACCTTGTCTTATACACAGAGACATTGTCATGTTAGAATAGAAAAGAGTCCAAACTGTTGCTATAATATTAGAAGCACACAATTTCCTAGAATATCATTATATGCTTTAACATTAAGATTTGTACTCATAGAAATTACTAAAGTAGTCAAACATGTTCATTAGAAGGGGGCGACCCAATACTTTTGACAATATAGTGTATGATTGTATATCTATATAAACAAGAAATTAGCTGCACTCGCCTCATGATGAACCAGCTAATTGATTATTTTTATCAACACGTTTCCAGTTGGTTCTTCATCAACACATAACGCAGATAAACCAAGTCAACATTAATAATGAAAACATAATTATGATTAAGTTTCCGCCATTACAGACTTAACAAAACCCATCACATTCCCTGTGGCCCTGCTGTTCATCCATAAATCCCATCGTTCTGACACCATCTGAATGCATCAGCAGTCCTGCCGTCTGTCCAGCGCTCGTTCGTGAAAGACGCTGTTATTCGTTCTCGAGGAGTCAGTCGGTCGACTCTATAAAAGCCTGCAGAGCTGTGATTCGTTCAGCTGGACACAAGCAGCGCTCTGTGTTCGAGACGTTAAATCAACACACACTGACACGAGGACTTAACGCTGGAGTCTTACGACCGACTGCCACACACACTCACACACAGTGTACAAGAGCGGCCCTGTAATCTCACGCCAAACACACACATTAACACCATCATACACAACTCCTACATGACAGGTGAAAAAGACCAGCGTTTGTGAGCAATGGAAAACCAGCAAAGCTGTTATTTGGACTATTTGCAGTTCTAAAATCTCCTAATAGTCTTGTTGATGCACACTTTCTAAGAAAACTGCGATTAATAACTATTAATTCTCTAATAATTTATTGGAAAGCAGAAAAAACATGCAACATCAACTGAACGAACCAAATAAAGCAGTGGTTCTCAGCCTTTCTGAATCTGTTCAAAGACCCCTCTGAAATTACATAAACTAATTAACTAAACTGATTATAATTACAATTAAATGTTAGAGTTCCAGGAGTTATTGGAGCTGGTTTCATTTTAACCAATGAATTGACATGACTTTTCCTTTTCTACCAAAAATTGACCAATATATATATATATATATATTCACATAAATACCAAAATGTATATTTGTAATAAAAAAATGCTCAGAGTTATAAGACTTAATTTCCTTGAATTTTCCAGGTTTTCTTTACTTGTTTTAACTGGTTTTGTCTTAATTTAAAGCATTTTAAGTCATTAAAAGTTTTGTCCAAAGCAATATTCAAAGTCTGCCTAAAATAATTACTAATTAAAATAATTAAATTTCAGAATTCCAAAAGTTTTAGAAGCTTTTTCAAGGTTTAACCAATTAATTGACAATGGCTTTCCCTTTTTTTTACGCACAATTTCTACCTGATAAAATGCTTTAGATCTTGATATAACTACAAAAATGTGTGTTCATTATAAAAATGATGACTTTCTGACTTTTCCAGGTCTAGAAATCACAATTTTAATATAAGGTTTAGTTATATATCCAGGTTTTCCAAGACTGAGAATTATTGTTCTTCAAAGGCAATTTTTTTTTTTAAAAATCCAGCCGTTGAGGGAGCTATTTAAAATAAGAAATATCTTGATTTTTTGGTTATTTTAGATTAATTTAAAGTTTTTTGTGTTAGCATTTTAAGTTTGGAAGCTAAATCATTTTAAAATCACTGAAAGTTTTGTCCACATCTATATTCAAAGCCTGCGTAAAATCATTACATTTCAGAATGATATTCATTGCAAAAATGTCCAAAGATTTTATTCATGACTTCTCCAGGTCTAGAAATCACACCTTTGAAACGAGTCTTCCTCATATTTCCAGGTTCTTGTCTTGTTTTTGTAATCATGTTAAGGTCTAGTGGGCCTGGTGGAAAACCAAAAGGACTTCATCCAAGAAGAAAAACCCCACTAAAGGTGTACTGCAGTACACTACAACAAGGCTTATTCATCCTTGACTTCAGTCCGTCACT
This sequence comes from Aspiorhynchus laticeps, assembly GCA_023376895.1. Lineage (NCBI taxonomy): Eukaryota > Metazoa > Chordata > Actinopteri > Cypriniformes > Cyprinidae > Aspiorhynchus > Aspiorhynchus laticeps. The sequence goes on along the minus strand of CM041815.1, from coordinate 29,566,705 downwards.
AAAAACATCCCTCTGTTTCCCTGCAGGTCTGCATGCGCCGCCTCACACCAACACTAGAGAGCACCACCATCTCAACTACTTCACCTCACGCTGACCAAGTGTTAAATCATTAAGACTTTCAAGAACCCCAGCTTAAATCAAAGATCACTTACTGACCAATAACTATTTCAAGCACACATCAGTGCCAAGAACAGATCTGTCAGTTCCTCCTGAAAGCTTTTGGGCATCGTCTCGATCTCATTTCAACGGAGCGAGGAGAGAATGTGTCTCGTGTTGGTGAACGCGTCTCCATATGGAAACTGAGTCCTGTTGACATTTGTGCTCCCCTGTGGGGCCCGATCTCTGCCAGCTGGCACCCGAACAAACGGCTCCATGACTGCTGTCATAGATATCAGTGAAGATAAACTCCTACTGTACCACGCTAAATCTGATTTCAACTTCCCTTCTGGCTCAAACTGTGGATAGAATAAACATAGTTCACGGAAAAATGAACATTTGGCCTGTTTTTCCAGTCCAAACCTTTTGACCAGCCGTTGAAATAGAAAAGAAGAGATTCTACTTCATGTAGCACAAACATCCAAGTCTTCAGAAGTCATATGATGGATTTGCATGAGAAACAAACCCAAAGTTAAGTTCGTCTGCATTCGGATTCATAAACAAATGCAAAAGCAATGATTTACATGCAATGAAGACTATCAAGTTCCTAAAAATAACAGAAAAGCACTACAAAGGTTGTATAACAGTAGTCCATATGATTTATGCATGATATTCCAAGTCTTCAGATGTCATATGAAGGATTTGCATGAGGAACAAACCCAAATTTAAGTGTTTTTGCATTCAGATTCATACACAAATGCAAAAGCAATGATTTACATCCAAAGTAGTAGCTATCTAGCCGCTAAAAATAACAAAAGCACCACAAACGTTGTACAACAGTAGTCCATATGATTTATGCACTATAAGTCGTATGATGGATTTACATGAGGAACAAACCTAAATCGAAGTTCTTTTGAGTTCAGAATTAAAAAATGGCATGCATTTGATGTCAAACGCAGATTTGAGAAAATGTACTTTTGGTCTGTTTTTCATGCACAAATATCCTATGAGTTTGAAATATAGCAACACATAGCTTATGGACGACTGTTTTGTTGGTCATGGTCACTATGTACCAATGAACCGTTTTTGGTTCCCCAAAGAACCTTTCAGTGATTATTTTCATAGTGTAAAGAATCAAAATAAAGTTTGCCCACTATTAAGAACCTTCTATGCAATGGAAAGATCCATAGATGCTCAGATTTCTTCAAGAAGCCATCAATCCCAGCACTCAAAATTTCCAGATAGGGGTGATGCCAAGAGCCATTTTTGGTTCCTCAAAGATCCTTTCAAACAACAGTTCCTAGAAGATATTTTAATAATCTAAACAACCACTATAAAGAGCCTTTTGTGCAATCAATGGATGTTAAAGGCTCTTCATGGAACCACTGATGCCATGAAGAACCTTTATTTTTAAGAGTGTCTATAAAAAGGCAGTGATACCGATCAGTGACGTGAAGTAAAAAGCATGAGGAACTTAATGGAAACACTCTGAAGATTAACATCAAACCCTTCTGGTTGAGCTGGAGATGGTAGATAACCCGCATGTTCTGGCTTGCAGACCAGTTGTCACTGAAGTGACAGGCACAGCTGAGTCCAAACTCTTGGACACACATGCAAGAAATGCTTTTGTACACAGTGTCTCTAGCCCTTTCTTAAAGAATGACCTGGATGATGAGTTTAGAAATAGAGCAGAAGCTCTTGGGACACTTTCCCTTTGAGCTTTTCCAGAGTCTCTCCACATTCAAACGCCGCTAATAACTCAAGCTCTGAATGCGAATATCACAACAAGCAAAGGATTCAACAACTTTATGTATCCGTCAGTCTTTCACACACTTATTAAACGCCACACATCAGAACTTACCCTAATATTTCGACCCAAAAAAAATCCCTTTTCCAGCACAGATCCTGTTTATTAGCAGAGCAGATCCGCGTTCGCGCTCATTGGCGTCGGTCACTGCTGAACCGGAGCTTTAAACCGCATATCTGAGGTGAAACACACACACAGATGAGTGGGAATGAGTGTGTTTTTGAGAGAGTGTGTTGGAGAGGTTTGGGTCCCTCCTGCGCGCAGTCACACCGCTGCGCGTACGCGTGCGTCACGTGAGCGCGCACAGACGCGCGCTACTTTAACACTATGTATTGTGTTCACACAAAATTCTGTGTATGACATACATACCCAAATATCGAATTAGTCTACAGTAATTATTTCCAGCTGAGCATTTCTCACAGGGGCGTTTCATCAGAGTAGGCAAGGGAGGCAGTGTCTATTTAAAATAAAAATACAAATTGGATGAGAAATAATCGATATTACAAGAATAAAACAACGCAAATATTACTAAATATGACATCAAAAGTATAAAAGTCACTGTTTTTTCTAAAGTGACACTGTCCAACAGCGACACCCACAGGTAAAGTTACAGCCGAGGTTTGACTCCCCTCAGCCCATTGACTTTTATCAGAGACCCCATAGTGTTAGGCCTGCTCCAGAATCAAATCACTGAGGGTGCTGTAATTAGTGAGGGTGCTGTAACCTTAGTATTTTAAATGCATATAAATTATTTGTGCTGTCCATTGCTATGGCGCAAATAACGCTTCCTTTATAATCACCAAAAAGCGTCACTCAGTTCATCATGATCTCACAATGTTGCGTGATAATCAATTAAATTCTCTACGCTGCACAATGAATCTCTTATATACATTGCTTCGTTATAATGAAATGATTCGAGCTGAACAAAAACTCTTTCTGGGATTCTGACTTGAACGCAACAGTGGATCAGTTAGAATTACCATTTAAGAAATAAGCAGATATGTTTGTGATTGGCTACATTGCTCAACGCTGCAAATAAATAGAAATCGATCTCCCAGAGCACTGGATAGTTTGACAAATCTGCAATGAAATGTCATTAATACAGCTTAACTGAGGGTGCTATTGATTTCATCTGCTTTGGGTTTAGTGGGGGGTAATTGAGAATGAATGGGGGAAAAGTCACATGAGAGGAGGCAATGCCTCCATCTTGCTATAATTGGATATGATCGGTTATGATTGGTTCGTGCAATGAATCCCGTCCTCTTGTTTTCATGCAAGCTCTGGCCTGAATAAAGAAAATGGTGTTATTGACTAAATATAAAGTAAACAACTCACCTACTTAAATATCACAGCGCTTCACTTTTTCCACATTTTGTTATGTTGCAGCCTTATTCCAAAATGGATTAAATTCATTATTTTCCTAAAAATTCTACAAATGATACCCCATCATGACAAGGTTTGTTTGAAATCTTTGCAAATGTATTTAAAAAAAAAAAAAAAAAATCACATGTACATAAGTATTCACAGCCTTTGCTCAATACTTTGTTGAAGCACCTTTGGCACCAATTACAGCCTCAAGTCTTTTTGGGTATGATGCGTCAAGCTTTACACATCAGCATTTGGCAATTATCTGCCATTCTTCTCCTCACCTCTTCACCTCTCAAGCTCTGTCAGGTTGGATGGGGCAGATGCAGATATTCAGGTTTCTCCAGAAATATTTGACTGGGTTCAATCTCAGGCTGTGGCTGGGCCACTCAAGGACATTCACAGAGTTGTCTATAAGCCAGTCTTGCTGTGTGTTTAGGGTCATTGTCCTGTTGGAAGGTGAACCATCTGCGCAGTCTCAGGTTCTGAATGCGCTGGACTGGGTTTTCATTAAGGCTATCTCTATATTTTGGTGCATTGAGCTTTTCTTCTACTCTGATGAGTCCCTCAGTCCCTGCTGCTGAAAAACAGCTCCTGCTGCTACCAGCACACTTTACTTTTGGGATGGTACTCTGCAGGAGATGAGCACAGCTGGTTCCCTTCAAACATGATGCTTAGAATTGAGGTTCATCAGACCAGAGAATCTGTTTCTCAGAGTCTGATGGTCCTTTAGGTGCTTTTTTGCAAATTCCAAGTGTGTTTCCATGTGTCTTCACTGAAGAGAGGATTGAGTTTGGCCACACCGCCATAAAGCCCAGATCCGTGGAGTGTTGCAGTGATGTTTGTCCTTCTGTAGGTTTCTCCTATCTCCACATCATGGAGCTCAACTAGAGTTACCATCAGGTTCTTGGTCACTAGTCTAGACAAGGCCCTTCTCCATCAATTGCTCAGTTTGGCCAGGAGGCCAGCTCTAGGAAGAGTCCTGGTTGTTTCAAACTTCTTCCATTAAGGGTAACAGACACTACATGCTTCTCTGACCCTTCAATGAAACAGAATTTTTCTGTACACTTCTCCAGATCTGTGCCTCGATACAATCCTGTCTCGGAGATCTACAGACACTTCTTTGGACTTCATGGCTTGGTTTGTGCTCTGACATGCACTGTGGGACCATATATAGACAGGTGTGTGCCTTTCCAAATCATGTCCAATCAACTGAATGTACCACTGGTGGACTCCAATCAAGCTGTAGAAACATCTCAAGAATGATCAGCACCGGAGCTCAAGTTTGAGTGTCATGGCAAAGGCTGTGAATACTTATGAACATGTGATTTTTTTCATTTTTTATTTTTAATAAATTTGCATAGATTTCAAACAAACTTCTTTCATGTTGTCATTATGGAGTATTGTTTGTAGAGTTTTTAGGAAAATAATTAATTTAATCCATTTTGGAATAAGGCTTTTGTCTAACTTGTACTCATCTAATTTTTAATCAATTGTACTCACTATGTGCTTTCAAATCTGTACTATCACTACTAACACTCGGAGAGCACGCGCTGTACGTTGGAGGCAGGCCAATCCTAATAATCTACGAACGGTCCCTCTGTCCTCTACTACTTTACTCTCTGTTCCAATTGGTCTTTGGAACTGCCAGTCTGCTGTAAACAAAGCAGATTTTATTCCTTCTATTGCTACCCTTTCCGGTCTCAACCTCATGGCCCTAACTGAGACTTGGATCAAACCTGAGGACACTGCCACTCCTGCAGCCCTCTCCGCTAATTTCACTTTTTCCCACACCCCTCGCACGATTGGGAGGGGTGGAGGCACTGGTCTCCTTATTTCAAATGAATGGAAATTTGATCTTCTACCATCTCCTACAGGCAACGGTTCATTTGAATCTCATGCGATTACTATTACTCACCCTGCTAAAATCCACGTTGTAGTTGTGTATCGTCCCCCAGGTCAACTGGGTGACTTCTTGGAGGAGTTGGATGTGTTACTCTCAAACTTTCCTGAAGATGGTACTCCTCTGGTACTGCTCGGTGACTTCAACATCCACCTAGAAAAACCCCAGGCTACTGACTTCAACACTCTTCTCACTTCATTTGACCTCAAACGAGTGTCTACTACGGCTACTCACAAATCAGGTAACCGACTGGACCTCATCTACACACGCTACTGCTCCACTGACAACACATTAGTAACTCCGCTGCACACCTCAGACCACTTCCTCATCACTTCTAACCTCACACTAACTCCTGAAATAGCACACGCTCCTTCGCAGGTCACCTTTCGGCGTAACCTACGCTCGCTCTCTCCCTCTCGCCTATCCTCAATGGTTTCATCCGCACTACCTTCACCCTCTCAGTTTTCAGCACTCGACACAAACAGTGCTACTGACGCTCTTTGCTTCACTCTAACATCTTGCTTAGACAACTTTTGCCCCCTTTCATCCAGATCAGCACGCGCTACCCCCTCTGCCCCCTGGTTGTCCGATGTTCTCCGTGAACATCGTGTTAAACTAAGGGCTGCAGAGAGGAAATGGCACAAATCCAAAAACTCTACCGACCTTACTGTGTATCAGTCACACCTCTCTTCCTTCTCTGCAAATGTCTCCACTGCTAAAATGACATACTACCACAACAAAATTAACAACTGTTCCGACTCTCGCGCACTCTTCAAAACGTTCTCATCTCTTCTCTGTCCACCTCCCCCTCCTCCTTCATCAACTCTTACAGCTGATGACTTTGCAACTTTCTTCACAAATAAAACAAAAACCATCAGTGACCAATTCCTCACACCGCAAACTAATAATAACTTCATAACGACAAATACACAATCTCTCACCTCCTTTTCTCCTCTCTCGGAGACGGAGGTTTCCAAACTCATCCTTTCCAATCATCCCACTACTTGTCCGCTAGATCCTATCCCCACTCACCTCCTTCAAGCCATTTCTTCTTCGGTCGTACCTGCTCTTACTCACATTATCAACACCTCGCTTAACACTGGTACATTTCCCACAGCATTTAAGCAGGCTCGGGTAAGCCCACTGCTTAAAAAACCTGCTCTAAATCCAGCACTTTTAGAAAACTACAGACCGGTATCCCTTCTTCCATTCATTGCAAAGTCACTTGAGCGAGTTGTGTTCAACCAACTCTCTCTGTTTCTTGCACAGAACAACATTCTGGACAACAACCAATCTGGCTTCAGAAGTGGACACTCAACTGAGACTGCCCTACTCTCGGTTACAGAGGCCCTGAGACTGGCAAGAGCAGCTTCCAAATCCTCTGTACTCATCTTGCTGGATCTGTCTGCTGCCTTTGACACAGTTAACCACCAGATCCTCATGTCCATCCTCAGAAAGATGGGCATCTCAGGAACCGCCCTCCTGTGGTTCGAGTCTTACCTCTCCGATAGGTCCTTCAGGGTGTCTTGGAGGGGTGAGGTTTCAAAGTCACAACTTCTTGCTACTGGAGTTCCTCAAGGCTCAGTGCTTGGACCACTTCTCTTCTCCATCTACATGTCGTCATTAGGACTGGTTATTCAGAAGCATGGCTTTTCCTACCACTGCTATGCTGATGACACTCAACTCTACTTCTCATTCCAACCAGATGATCCGACGGTAACAGATCGCATTGCAGCCTGTCTGAGTGACATTTCTAGCTGGATGATGGACCATCACCTTCAGCTCAATCTTGCTAAGACAGAACTGCTCGTGTTCTCTGCCAACCCATCACTTCACCACAACTTCTCTATACAGCTGGGTTCATCAACCATAACTCCTTCCAGGACAGCCAGGAACCTTGGAGTTGTGATCGATGATCAGTTAAGCTTCACGGACCATATTGCTACAACGGCCCGGTCCTGCAGATTTGCCTTATACAACATTAGGAAGATTAGGCCCTTCCTGCAAGAGCAAGCTGCACAACTCCTTGTCCAAGCTCTTGTTCTCTCCAGACTGGACTATTGTAATGCTCTCTTGGCGGGCCTTCCCGCATGTACTATCAAGCCTCTGCAACTGATCCAGAATGCAGCAGCCAGAGTGGTCTTTAATGAGCCAAAAAAAGCTCACGTTACCCCTCTCTTCATCAGGTTACACTGGCTACCAATAGCCGCTCGCATCAAATTCAAGGTACTGATGTTTGCCTACAAGACCACAACTGCCACTGCACCAATATACCTAAACTCGCTGGTTCAAATTTATGTGCCCTCCAGAAGCTTGCGTTCTGCAAGTGAACGACGCCTTGTGGTGCCATCCCAAAGAGGTACCAAATCACTCTCACGGACCTTTTCCTGGTCTGTGCCCAGCTGGTGGAATGACCTCCCGATCTCAATTCGAACAGCTGAGTCTTTAGCCATTTTCAAAAAACATCTAAAGACACATCTTTTTCGCCAGCACCTGACTAACTAATACTAACTTACCTATTCTATTTTTAAAAAAAAAAAAAAAAAAAAAAAAAAAAAAAATCCTAGCTACGTGTACTGTGCTAGACTAACTGAGACTTGTCATGACACTTGTATACTGTTGCTCTCTCGATGGTCTGATTGCTTCTATTGTTCTCCTCATTTGTACGTCGCTTTGGATAAAAGCGTCTGCTAAATGATTAAATGTAAATGTAAATGTAAATGGCTGTAACACAACAAAATGTGGAAAAAGTGAAGCGCTGTGAACACTTTCCAGATGCACTGTACTGTCATAATTATGACAAAAAAATAAAAATTAAGTCATGAGATGAAAAGTCAAAATTATGACATGCAGATTAATGATCTTGTGAGTCAACATGAACTATCTCATAATTTAAAATTTGTATCTCATAATTATGACTTAGTATGTATTATGATGTTTTATGTCACAAAAAGTCCCAGTAATCTCTCTTATGTCTCTTCATGAGTTTCACAGGAGATCTCACTCAAAACTCAAAGATCAGAGGTCTCAATATGATCTGATGATTTCTTCTTGTTTCAAGCATAACTTTATTGTCCGTTCTGCTTGTCACAGAGCGGAAATTTGTCTTTGACACACATCCACATTAATACTTAAAAACACTTTACACATTAAGAGCACAACATAAAATTACACAAACATTCCTTACACATTACAAATCATCATCCACAGTAATATATATCTATAAGTTGATGCTTTGCTATGATGAGCGATGAAAGAGCAACATCTGAGCAAAAATGTATAAAAATTAAGTGAGTTTATACTTAAACAAAAATATCTGCCAGTGCGGTCAGAAAAATAGACTTTATATAAATGTTTATTTTTCTGACCCAAATGGAAGATACCCCCCCCCCCGAAAACAACACTTTATATCTTGTCATTTTGCTTCTCAACTAAATAAATCTTGATTTAAGATACTGAAAAGCAAGTCAAAATACTAAGATAATACTTTTTTTTTTTTGCAGTTTATATGGAGTAAGCACTCTGACCAAAAAAAAAAAAAAAAAAAAATCATCATTTATATCAGAGTAATGCCAAATATTCATAATATAGATATTTTTGCATTTGAAATGTAATTTAAAATTATTTATGTGTTGAGTAATTGTGTCTAGTTATACAAATAACTTTCCAAAGGAGAGCTCTTTAATATCTCAGTTGTTTCTCCTGGATGAGACTCTTTTATAGCTGTATGTCAACAATTCTCTCATTTGTGTCTGTTTTTGTATCTTTAAAGCCAAGTTGATGCTGTGCCATAATGAGCTATGAAAAAGCAACATCTGAGCAATACATTTTTATTTTAGGCTTTTTTGGCTCTAAATATGTTCTGCTTATGGTGGGAATGTTCATCTCAAATATCCAACGGATGACGGCACACAAAACATTGGTGTGTTATGATGTGGTTTATCTATAAATTTGTTACTAGTCTTTCTCCTGCCGCAGAAGCCCATAAATCTGAAGATAAATGACATAGTACAAGGAAAGTCCATTACAAAGCTGTGTAAGTGGAGGCCATTGATAGTTTACAACTCAATCATGTTGCTGAAAGCATTTTTACGACCCTCGGTCATAAATATTGGGGTAGATAAAGAGTAGATAAGAGCGAGCGCGATGGGCAGGTTCGGGGCTAATGGTTTGGCATGTCTTCAGGCACGCTTACCGCGGTAAATCAGGTCTGAAGATATGCTATCTGTGAGCAGAACGACTCACCTAACACCTTGAAGAGCCCCTGCTGATTCTCTGCAGGAATAACTCGCATCTCCAAACCACAAAGACTCGAGTTTCTCTTGCTTTTGAGAACTGTGCACCTAACACAAAATATTAATGTGCGATCAAGATGGTTTTACTTGAGATGCACAATGACCAGATATATAGTCAGAGTTTAAGAGTTTAAACTAAACTAAACTTTATCTCAGGTTTTTTTGCCCAAAATGACTTTGAAGATACAAAAACAGACACAAAAGTGAGAATTGTTGACATACAGCTATAAAAGAGTCTCATCCAGGAGAAACAACTGAGATATTAAAGAGCTCTCCTTTGTAAATTTGCATTATAAAGTTATTTCTGTGAATTCAGCTGCTTTGCAGCCCATCAAACACAGAACGTTCTCCTAACGTTAGTTTAACGTTCCATTTGTGTTATTTTTGAGGAACCAATTCTTAACATTCTCGGAGTGTTCTTTTTAGTTTTGTAACATAAACGAATATTCCAGAACTTTGCAGCAGGGTTTTTATGTACTCATAAGAACATAAACAAAATGTTCTCCAAACGTTCTCTAAAGGTTATTTTTAGGTTTTAGTCTTACAACCATAAACTAACCTCCACAGTATTTCATTTTCATGGTAGAATAATTCATTCTCAGACTGAACCTGCTGCCTTTCCTCAATTAGCATGGGTCGGTCAGCAGGAGCGTGAAACTGTTGAGTCCTGCTGCACTCATGACGTGTGGACCGAGCGTTTAATCCTTAAACAAGATTGAGAGCTCAGTTCACCTCCCGCAGGCTAAGCGCTCCAACAAACTCTGCTAATTAGGCAAAGATGTGGTTTTGCTGTGGACCACTTCCGAACGTCCCAGTGGAGAACCAGCACAAGTTCTTCATCTCCTGCCGGGATTCTCCTCTTCTTCCCTCCTCCTCCTTCACTGGATGGATTTTGCTCTTTGAATGGAAATCTAAAGCAGTTTGTCCCCCTTTTTATCCATTCTAGTAATTAATTGAGAGGTTTCCGGTGTGAAACAGGCTCTTGGCTCAAGGATAACAGCATTCAGATCTTCCGCAATGAGTCTGTGTCCTGTGTTTGTGCTGTTAGAAAAACATTCAATGCATTTGTTCCGGTTTTAAGCAGAAAGTCACTTAATTTTCATTTTTTCCCCGCCCAGAAAATAAGACTTTATTTGCCATTTTATGCCAAGGAAAATAATATTTTATATCACATTTATATACAATATTTTAAAATATTATATTATTTAATAATATAAATGTATTTATTTTGTTGTCAGACTGATTCATTTATTTGATACAAATCATGTGATTTTATGATGTAAGTGCATTAAGATCCAAATAAAAAGAGAAAATAATCTACTAATAATCTAATAATCTATTCACGGGATTGGACTATTTTTTTTATTTGTTAAACCATTTTTCAATTAAATTTCAAATGCAAAAATATCTGTTTTGATGTTTATCATAACAACTCACTCCATATAAACTTCACTGCAAAAAGTGATTTTCTTATTATTTTTGTCTTGTTTTTCAGCAAAACATCTAAATATTTTAAATCAAGATACTTTTATTTTAGAAACACAATTACATCATATATTAAGTCTTGTTTCTAGAACAAATTACCAAAATTAAGTGAGTTTTTGCTTAAAACAAGAACAAATATCTGCCAATGTCACGGTGCACACACGAGGGAGGAACAAGGACACGCAGAAGAGGACTTAAACTCAAACAATAGTCTTTAATGAGGACAAGACAAGGCTGAGAGACAGGATACACCGGGAGTAACGAGTAGACCAGACCAAATCAAACTCAAAAGACAGGACTAATATACACAGGTAAATCATAGATAATTAGACAAACACGGCTGGACAAGGATTAACTCATAATGACACTTAACGAGGACAGGAAACAAACCATATATGGACACAAGAGGCGGGAACACATGACACACACGACAGAACCCTGACAGCCAATGCATGGGGTCAGAAAAATAAACTTGTTTTGACTTTGAATTAAGTTAAATTTTTCTGACCCAACAGGCAGATATTTGTTCCTTGTTTTAAGCATAAGCTCACTTAATTTTGATACATTTTTCAGAAAACAAAACCTTTTTTGCATCTCAAGTAAATGTATCTTGATTTAAGAATGCTGTACTGTAAAACAAGACAAAAATAGTGAGGAAGAAAATCATTTTAAGCAGTGTTAATAAATCATTCGATGCAATCCCTTAAAAAAGTGACAAAATATTTGCTTAAAGCTCACTTTGATTTAGCGTAGCCTGGCAGAAAACAAAGCCTCACTCAACCGGGGCCATTAAATAAACCGCTCAGTAGATTTGATGTAATTGACCGAATTCTCCACTGAAATAGAGTGATCCTGCTGCGCTGCGTTTGCTCAGGAAATCTCTAGAATAAACAAAGGCTGGAAGGCAAACAAACAGAGGGAAGGATCGGACACATACGCCAGTCACCTGGCTTCAGTCCACCGTCAAACATCAGCCAATCAGAGCTCAAAACCCAAGCCTGACAGGCCTGGACGTCTGTGTGCTCGAGCTGCTGGCGAACAGCGTGTCGCAGACTGACAAACGAGTTTGTATTACTAAAGCAAACATGCTAATGCAGACGCTACTTTAGCTTTACTGCATGATTCCCTTCAAGCTTTAATTCAGTATTAGCACATTAACTGCTGTGTTTCATTGCAGACTGGGTCTTGCCTCAGGATTTTCTCTGGTCTTAGTCTCAAGTTCTGACTTTGTTCCCAGAATTCATCATTTGCAACTCGTAATTCTGACTTTTTTTCCCCCAGAATTCTTCATTTGCATCTTGGAATTTTGACTTTTTCCCGAGAATTCTGCATTTGCATCCCGCAATCTGACTTTTTTTTCCCGAATTCTGCATTTGCATCCCGCAATCTGACTTTTTTTCCCCGAATTCTGCATTTGCATCCCGCAATCTGACTTTTTTTCCCCGAATTCTGCATTTGCATCCCGCAATCTGACTTTTTTCCCAGAATTCTGCATTTGCATCTCGGAATTCTAACTTTTTTTCCCCAGAATTCTGCATTTGCATCCCGCAATCTGACTTTTTCCCCAGAATTCTGCATTTGCATCTCGCAATCTGACTTTTCCCCCAGAATTCTGCATTTGCATCTCGGAATTCTAACTTTTTTTCCCCAGAATTCTGCATTTGTATCCCACAATCTGATTTTTTTCCCAAAATTCTGTGTTTGCATCCTGCAATTCTGACTTTTTTCCCCCAGAATTCAGCTTTAACATCTCAGAATTCTGAATTTTTTCCCAGAATTCAGCATTAGCATCTCGGAATTCTGACTTTTTTCCCAGAATTCTGCCCTTGCATCCCGCAATCTGACTTTTTTTCCCAAAATTCTGTGTTTGCATCCTGCCATTCTGACTTTTTTCCCAGAATTCAGCATTAGCATCTCGGAATTCTATTTACATCTCTCAATTTTGACTGATTTCCCCAAAGTTCTGAATTTAGATCCTGCAATTCTGACTTTTTTCCCAGAATTTTCTCGCAATTCTAACTTTTCTCACAATTCTGTTTACATCTCATATTTTTTTTCTCAGAATTCTCTCGTAACACTCTGCCGCAGAATTGTAAAAGTTAAAATTGCGAGATGTAAACAGTGTTTCTGTGTTGTTTTCTGTGTTTTTTCTTTCTTTCTCACAATTCTGACTTTTCCCAGAATTCTGCATTTACATCTTGCGATCCATATTCTATGGCAGAAACAAGTTTCCATAGGTTAGGATCCATCTCAGGAAAACATGCCGTGGTAACATTTAAAAATAATAAAAAAATCTATTGAAAATCAATCAAAAGAAAAAAAAAACATTGTTTTTTGTATTTGAAAAAGAAGCCTATTTGTATTACCTTTCAGTGATTTGCATTCTGACATTATTTTCATGACATTTAACCACATTTCCCTCATACTGTTGACAGGTTCCCTGAGATTAACCCAGCACTACTAGTACAGGAGGGTCTTTATACTGTCCCGCAGCATTTAAAGCAGCTAGTTAAGGACATCAGGCCATGAGGAATATGCTGTTGTGACTGTCACATGTCATTTGCTGTCTGGACTGTGAATGAAGAGAGAAATGTTTGCTAGTAACCGCCCCGGGAGAATGAATGATGGTGATCAGTGAGAGATAGAAAGAAAGTCTAAAACAAACCTTTATGTTCTGTAGGAAGAACCTCTTGACAGCAGTTATATAACTGTTTTTGATTATTTCTCCTCCTGGATTGAAGCTCAACATCAAAGATCATCTGCAGCCGTGTTTTGTCCTCAATCAATTTGTTTTGAGGCTCTCGAGCTTCAGAAATCTGTCAGAACGGCAAACAGTGATGTAGAAACATCAAAGGTTTTGTTGTTTAAATGCACATAAATTAAGACTCATACTACACTGCAAAAACAAAAAACTAAGTTTATGTTATATAAAAGTTTATGTTTGCATAATATGTGTGTGTGTGTGTACTGTGTATATTTACACACACATGCATGTATATATTTCAGAAAAATATGTTATGTTTATATATTAAATATATTTATTTATAATATAAATTATATGAATATAAATATGGACATGTAAATATTTTCCAAATATCAAATTTGTATTTGTATATACATAATAAATATACACAGAAAACATATATTATGCAAAAAAACTTTTTTGTATGTGATTAATCGCGATTAATCGTTTGATAGCACTAATACATGTTTAAGATGCAAAATGACTTAAGATATGTTTTCTGAAAAAGCACATCAAAATTAAGCGTTTTTGCTGAAAACCAGAAAAATATCTGCAAACGGGGTCAGAAAAATAATATTGTTTTCCTACTGAATTGCATTCTAACACAATTGACAGATATTTGTTCTTGTTTTAAGCATAAACTCACTTAATTTTTGTAGATTTTGTAGAAAACATGACTTAATATCTATTATAAAAACTGATAGTTCCGGTCCTTGATTCTGATGGGTTGAACCGCGTTCGAAGCCGTTGTAAATTACACTATAAACCTACATCTTTGTTTACTTTGTGTGTTGCTCAGCAACCACTTTGTTGGAACCACAACGGTTTCTGAGGAACTACATTGTTTGGTGGAAGAATAATGGTTT
>CM041815.1:29512145-29544645 GCA_023376895.1 Aspiorhynchus laticeps | reverse complement strand
ATTTTGAATAAAATTAATTAAAGATTTTTATTAAAGATTTAAAAAAATATATTAGTTTAATTTTAATTATTTAATTTTAATTAACAATAATAAAATAAATAATGTGAAAGCTATAATTAAAAAGTAGATTTTATATAAAGAGTGCAGTCTAGGTAGGCAGCACACTAGTGTTACAGGAGTCGTGTGACCCCGGTGCTGTAGTCAGTGCCGATCCTAGACTTCTGGGGGCCTTACGCAAAACTGTGTCGGGGGGGGGGTTGTGGATGAGAAAGGATGAGACGCATTTGTCCGTGTTTCACTCCGTCTCGAATCGCGCTCGCAGAAAGCGCCCGAGAAACAGTATCTCTTCCGCGGCTCGTATAAGCTCTCGTTTTGTTTTGTTTTTAAGTAAGAGCAAGAGACTGGACGACATTCACGTTACATGATTTGGCTGATTTGTATGTAGAGAGCGTGACATCGCACCACATTAAAAGAAACGATCATTCATGTTTTCAGAACCGCTGGCCAAAATTAAACACGAAACTAAAATGAAAACATCTTTGAGAGCAAGGGGGCCCCCTGGTGTTTCAGGGGCCCTACGCAGCGTGCATATTCTGCGTATAGGGAGGATCGGCTCTGGCTGTAGTGAAGGTGTAAATATACACACCCTGCTTTTAAAGTGAGCATCCATCACTGCTGCTCTCTTCCTCACACAGGACAGGACCGTCCATCATAGAGGAGACAGTCTGTCAGCAGAATAATAGAGCGGTGATTAAAGATACACTCGTGTCGGTCGGCGGCGTGTGTGTTTTCACGCTTTAATACGGCCGTCTCTTTCACCCGCAGAAATCAACAGCATAATGTATGAATGAAGGGTCAAAGGTGATCCGGAAACATGACTTCCCTGCAGCTTGAGTCCAAACACACTTCAGCTGGACATTGATGCAGTATCATCTGAAGCTGAACTGAATTCACTTCATCAAGACGTTCAGTGAAGAAAATCATCCTGGATCTGAAACAGAAACAACTAAATCACACAGAAGATATAGTTGTAGATGTAGATAATTATTTTTTGAAAATTACATTATATTTTATTCATATTATATCATATTAATAATATTATTATACTATATTATTTTATATTATATATATATATATGTGTGTGTGACCCTGGATCACAAAACCAGTCATAAGGGTACATTTTTTTAAATTGAGATTTATACATCACCTGAAAGCTGAATAAATAAGTAAATAATCTTTCCATTGATGTATGGTTTGTTATGATAGGACAATATTTGTAAATCTGGAATCTGAGGGTGCAAAAAAATCTAAATATTGAGAAAATCACCTTTAAAGTTGTTCAAATTAAGTTCTTAGCAATGCATATTACTAATCAAAAATTAAGTTTTGATATATTTACAGTAGGAAATTTACTAAATATCTACAAAATAAGAAAAATCTATAATTTTGACCCATACAATGTATTGTTGGTTATTGCTACAAATATACCTGTGTTACTTATGACTGCTTTTGTGCTCCAGGCTCACACATATAAACTACTGATTTATAAATAATACTAAATAATTCATAAAATAAATTTACATTACATTTAGTTGTTTATTAAAATAAAACATGTATTATAACAATAAAATAAAAAAAATTATGTATTCAGGCATTTAATAAAATATTACATTTAAATGTTGTTTATTAAGATAAAAAAATATATAAACTAATATAATAACATTTCATTGAATATGCAGAAATATAACAATAAAATAAAACGTAAATGTATTCAGACATATGATAAAATATTACATTTAAATTTTGTTTAAGATAAAAAAATAAATTATAAACTAATATAATACAATTTAAATGAATATGAATATGCAGAAATATAACAAAATATAAGATTTAAATTTAGTTGTTTATTAAAAATAAAAAATATAAAACTAATATGATAACATAACATTTAAATGAAATATAACAAAATATTACATTTAAATGTGCTGCTTCTAAAACAAAATAAATATATAAACATTAAAACAAATATAGATGCTATATATAAATTAAGGTAGAATATAAATGTGAATAATTTAGAAATGTTATAAAATAAAAATATTTTTTCTTTTAGTGAATTTCTGTCTTGGCCTATTTGTTTGAGCATTAAATCACAGATGAATCGTCCATAAATCACCTCAAACTACTTAAATTGCATTTGAACACGCATTTAACCTTTTTTTAGATTTATGATTTAATGTAAAGTTTCTTTTCTTCGTCTCTCCCTCATTAGACTCCTCTTCATTCCCGTGATGAAGCACCTTTCAATTCAACAGAGAGAGTGAGTCTGAACCCCGAACGTTATCAGGAAGGCTATTCCAGAGTTTGGGAGCAAATATGAAAAAGCTCTACCTCCTTTAGTGGACTTTGCTATTCTAGGTACTACCAAGAGTCCAGAGTTTATGACCTTAGGGAGCGTGATGGAAGACTAGTTAGGTACGCAGGAGCTAAACCATTAAGGGCCTTATAGGTAAGTAGTGATATTTTGTAACTGATACGGAGCTTAATAGGTAGCCAGTGCAGAGACTGTAAAATTGGGGTAATATGATCATATTTTCTTGACCTGGTAAGGACTCTAGCCGCTGCATTTTGGACTACTTGTAGCTTGTTTATTGAAGATGCAGGACAACCACCTAGCAGTGCATTACAATAGTCCAGTCTAGAGGTCATGAATGCATAGCTTTTCTGCATCAGAAACAGGTAACATGTTCCATTTACATTTATGCATTTAGCAGACGCTTTTATCCAAAGCGACTTACATTGCATTCAAGTTACAGTTTTACATTTGATCAGCTCTTGCTTTCCCTGGGAATCGAACCCATGATCGTGGCGTTGCTAGCGCCATGCTCTACCCTTTGAGCTACAGGAAAACCCGTCCATAGCTTGGCAATGTTTCTAAGATGGAAGAATGCTGTTTTTGTAACATTGGAAATATGTTTTTCAAAAGACAAGTTGCTGTCTAATATAACACCCAGATTTGTGACTGTAGAGGAAGTAACAGGACATCCGTCTAGATGCAAATTGTAATTCAAGAGACCTTTGGGTGTGTTTGTATGTGTGTGAGTCTGCACGTCTGCGTCTCGACTTGCGTCTCACATCCTCATCTGTCTCCCTCCGATAAGACATTTGGTGTTTGTCTTCTCCTGCTATGAGGACATTTGTCAGAGGGACACAAACACAATCATCAGACGTCCACGCTGAGAACAAACACTTCAGAGCTCATCAGTTTCACTACAGCGACTGTGTTTCTTCTGTGGAACGCAAAAGAAGATATTTCGAGAAATGAAACAAACTCTGTCCTGTAAAGCTCTCCATTCATTCTCTGCTGTTGTGATTCATGACTCAAGTGTTTTCTCAAGCACGGAGCAGAAACAGCTGGATTCACTGAAATGTGGCAATATAAAGACGATGATAAACTTACACAGGGAGAAGTGAACAAAGAGTTAATTGAAGTGTGTGTTTGCTCAGTGCTACAGGTTAGATGACTCAACAGATACGTCATGCACACATGATGCTGTTAAACACACTACTGCTCTGAATCACACAAAAACAAACACACGAGACAATACAGATGATCTTCTGATAATCGCTTTAATCCAGAGTGATTTACAGTAGAGAAATATAAGCATAATTATCTAAAAGATCTCCAAAAACAAATGCAACTTTCATTTCTAACCTAGGAAATATTAGATGAACAATCTAAACTTATTAACATAAACAAAAATTAGAACTCTTGCCTTGGGGACTAACTGAAGTAAATAAGTTGATGTACTAAAATGACTAAAACTAGCAACACTCTAGGAACTGCATAGTAACACCCTAGCAACCAATCAGAAAATTCTAGAAACTGATTTGCAACATCCTGGCCAAAACTCTGAGAACCGCATAGCAACGTCCTAGCAACCAATCAGAACACCCTAAAAAAAAAACTTCCACAGCACTCTAGGAACTGCACAGCAACGCCCTAGAAACCAACCAGAACAACCTAGAAACTCCTGGGCAACATCCTGGCAAAAACTCTGGGGACCGCATAGCAATGTCCTAGCAAACAATCAGAAAACCTTAGAAACTGCATTGCAACATCCCAGAACAAACTAGAAACTCCTTAGCAACATCCTAGCAACAAGTCAGAACACCCTAACAAACTCCCAGAACAGTCTAGGAAATGCATAGCAACACCCTAGCAACCAATAAGAACACCATAGAAAATGCTTAGCAACATCATGGAAACATCTAAAAAGAATAATTGGAATGGCCCCGAACACTCAAAGAACTACATAGCAGCGCCCTAGCAACCAATCAGAACACTCTAGGAAATGCATAGCAACACCCTAGCAACCAAAAAGAACACCATAGAAAATGCTTAGCAGCATCATGAAAACAATAAAAAAAATAAAAAAAATAGCAATGGCCCCCCGAACATTCAAAGAACTGCAAAGCAACACCCTAGCAACCAATCAGAACACCCTAGAAACTCCTTAGCAACATCCTGGCAACAACTCAGAACACCCAAGCAACCACCCAGAAACACTCAAGAAAAAAAAATCCAGACATCTTATTAAAATTACTACAACTTAAAGTACAACAATTACAAAAATGACAAAAATTCGAAACCAAATCACAAAACAGAAATGACTTTATTCATAAGCAGTAAAATTGAATTTAACCTTTGCAGTAGGTGATCTAAAATGACATGAATAAAATATGATTTTCGCGGTTGCTGATTTTAGCCTGCTCATTTTATTCTAGGCTGTTTAAGAAAAAAAAAAAAAAAACAGGGTTTAATTTGGTTTTGTCTGTGTTTGTTTTTTTGTCTCTCAAAGCCGTGAGTCCCATTGACTGCCATTATATGACTGACAGACTGCAACGGTTTGAGTTAAACATCTTCATTTGTGTTCTACTGAAGAAACAAGGTCACCTACATCTTGGATGCCCTGGGGGTAACAGATAAACATCAAATTTTCATTTTTGGGTGAACTATCCCTTTAAGGAGAGAACTAGAGTTTCCAAAGTCGGACATCACTTGTTATGATTTTCAAGGGTGTAGAATAATGTTAATATTTTACACAATAACACAGTTTGTGTTTCAAGGGAAAAGCCCAACCTCACATGAAAATAACTAATATTATTTATAATAAAACTTAATAATTAGTCTACTGCAATGTCTTCAGGCCTAATTATAGTCTATATTTTGGAATTATGAACTGAACGAGATCAGTTAAAGTCCTGGATTCAGTCTTCCACACGTGGGCTATAGTTTGGGAAAAGCCCATCTAGTAAATGAGTTTATGATGAACTACACTGTAAAAAAAATTCTGTAGTTTTTACAAAATAATTTTGGCTGCTGTGGTAGCCAGAATAATTTTGTAAAAAATGCAGAAAAACCGTAAACACATTTACAGAACAAACTGTAAAATTTACAGTATAAAACTGTAACTTACAAACAAGGAAATTTGAATGTAAACCAGTAAATTCAACAACACACACTGCTATTAAAATCTGTTTTGTACCTTTAACATACTGACAACCACCATAATAATGCAGGAGGTGAAAGAGAAGAATCAAAGCTCATCACAAGTAGCTTCGCCACAAGCAGAAGTATATATTAATATACAGAAGCTGCACAGAGTCATTCATGCAAACACTAAACACCATCATAATAACACACATGATACTTAAATAATGCAATAAACTTTCATTAAACAACAAAAGATGCAACATAAAGCCCAAAAGTACATAACTGACAACAAAAATTATTAAAAAAACATGATTATTTAAAAAAAATACTTTCAAATGTGGAGTTTCATGCAGGGAATTCAAAAGTTTACAGTTTTTGACTGTAAATTATACATTGTTTTGTTATTTTTAACTTCTAAACACTGTACAATTAATATAATTAATTAATATATAATGAGTATAATTACATGAAATGTCTGGTTAGATCTTTTACAGTTTTTCCCAGTATATAGTACGGGAACTTACTGTTAACCTATTAACAGTTGTTTTCCGTAGCGTTTTTACTAAATTTTACAGTTAAAATTACACTTGTTTTTTTACAGTGCAATGATTTTCTCATCAGAAATTATATCCTCCAAACATTCAAACACATATTTAAGCATAATCAATTTTTTTTTACCCATGAACAAAAATACAAAAAAAATTGCTTAAATTTTGTTCCAAATTCCAACTATTTCTCATTTCTGTTTAAGTAGAAAATCAAATGACGAGGTACACAGACCCTAAGGCAGTTCATAATTAATCACATCCATCTCCAAAAAGCATAATAAAATTCTAACTTTTTTTATAGAAATCATCTACAGCACACTGTAAAAAATTATCGTGATTTTAATGGTAAACAACTGTGAAAATGCTACAGTAAAAACCTGTTAAATGGTTAACGGTAAGTTCCTGTAAAATTTACAGGGAAAAAACGTAAACTGACGTTCCCAGAATTCCCTGCGTTGCATTTCAAATTTTGTTTGAATTTGATGTTTTTTCTTTGAAATAACTATGTTTCTTCTTAGTTTTTTTTTATCAGTTATGTTTATTAGGGTTGTATGTTACATCTAATGTTGTTAAATTAATGTTTATTGCATATTTCAGTTTATTGAGTGTCATCATGATGGTGTTTAGTGCTTGTGTGAATGACACGGTGCACCTTCTTTATTATTTATTATTTAAAAGCTGCTTGGCTTTGGTTCATCATGTGACTTTCTCATCACCGCCTGCTTTTGGTGGTTATCAGTGTATTTCAAAGGTACAAAACAGATTTCAGTACTTGGTATATTAATATTATATCAGTTAATGAAATTACGGTATTTAACTGTAAATTTAAGTAAACCTAAAACGTTGTTACTGTATGTTTTACGGTAGAATTCCGGCAACCACAGCTGCTGTTTTTTTACCGTAAATTTTACGGAATTGTTTTTACAGTGCAGGGATCCTCAAATCTGGACCATTCCTGCAGAGTTTAGCTCTAACCCTAATCAAACACACCTGAGCATGCTAATCAGAGTCTTCAAGATCATTAGAAAAGCACAGGTAGGTGAGTTTGATCAGGGTTGGAGCTAAACTCTGCAGCAGATTGGACCTCCAGGGAAAGATTTGAGGAACCCTGATCTACAGTATGGAAAAGAGGTGCATGAAGATGCTTCAAAAGGTGTTGAATGTTTCACAGAGAGAAACAGCACACAGGCTGGGACTGACAAAATAAGCAATGACGGAATCCACAGCGGACGGAAACTCTGAAATCTGTTAGTTTCTGTGGGCAGATCTTGATATGATTCACAGGATATATTATCTGTCCTGTCAGAGCGAGAATGGAGGTACCAGCGCTCTGTTGTGGAATGAAACACCTCCATCCCTCCGTCAGTCTCACATTACTCACAAGAGCTGCATTCAGAGAACAAACGTGTGCCGACCGCTGCAACATCAAATCATAAACACAATCAGATCGGCCCATATTTGTCTAGCTTACGTGATGATTCCTCACAGATCATCAGTGACTAACACTCATGAAAATGCATGACATCAGCTGAAGCATCAGGAAGTCATCTTGGTTCGTTTTGATTGACAGCTACTCCCTCCTTGCCATCTGACCTACATCTAAAGATGGAAAAATGTCTGTTCCTCATTTTAGACGTTACTTTTTTTTTAGACGAGCAAAAGCAGGAGCTCAGTGGAAAAGGTTTGAGACGTGCCAATGAGAATAAAAGCTGCTATGAATGTCCTAAAACTGTCTAAACAACCACCCAGAACACCTAACAGCTACATAACATAAGACTATAGCAACTGCACAACAAATACCTTAGCAACCGCACTTGAACTCTTAACTCCTCGTTTCATGTGTCGCCTGTGGTTTGTGACTTGTAAACGTCAGGGTTCAAAGCCACGTGAACCCTGGGACCGGCGGGGTCAAAGGTCACGCTCCGAGGGCAGCAGAAATCAGAGACGTTTAACAGCTCAATCAGACAGTTTGACTCCATGCTTCACCTCAAGTGAGATTACAAACTTCTTTTCATGCTACTCCAACATACTTCAGAAATACCAAAGTACACGGTCAAAAAGAAAAAATAATTATAATGATAATACATGATAATACAATGGTACAAAACATGTCATTTGTGAGAGATAAATATTACTACTACTAATAATAATTTTAGTAGTAGTAGTAGTAGTAATATTTATTATAATATATATATATATATATATATATATATATATATATATATATGTGTCCCTGCAGCACAAAAGCAGTCATAAGTAACACAGGTATATTTGTAGCAATAGACAACAATACATTGTATGGGTCAAAATTATCCATTTTTCTTTTATGCCAAAAATCATTAGGATATTAAGATCATGTTTCATGAAGATATTTTGTAAATTTCCTACCGTAAATATATCAAAACTTAATTTTTGATTAGTAATATGCATTGCTAAGACTTCATTTGAACAACTTTAAAGATGATTTTCTCAATATTTAGATTTTTTTGCACCCTCAGATTCCAGATTTACAAATAGTTGTATCTCAGCCAAATATTGTCCTATCATAACAAACCATACATCAATGGAAAGATTATTTATTCAGCAGATGATGTATAAATCTCAATTTCAAAAAAATTGCCCTTATGACTGGTTTTGTGCTCCAGGGTCACAAATATATATAAATAAAACCTTTTTTTTATTTTTTTTTAGTTTTTTGGTGACAGATAAATAATAACAATAATAATAATAATAATACACCAAACACCAAAACATTACAGAGGTTAAATAAGCAATAAAAATGCAAATGTTTACTAACAATTTTTTAACAGTTTTATGTATTTTTTTAAAATAGTCAAGTGTAGGTGCATTTCTATTCCAATATTTATTAATCAAAATTGTAATGGAGCCTTTTTTATCATGCATTAGATGAGAAGACACACAGTTTGAGATCTTTTATATCTGGAGCAGTTTAATTGTGTTTCTTAGTTTCTTCAGCAATCACACTAACTCTTCCTCATGTGTGAGTGTTGTTCTGTGATGAATGCTGTGCATAAACCTGTCACTAAAAGAGCCATTTTCATTTAAAGAGCAACGACCAAAACACAATGATCTCAGTGCCGTGATTCTGTGATGCACGTGTTAACCCCGGGGTACAGCGAACATCACATATGCCCTTCATGACTGCAGTAATTACCCAGCCACCCCTGGGGCGCCGCGCATCTTCAACCCACCTTCAGAAGACACTCACAAAACTAAATGATCTACACACTTTACAGAAACAAATCCTCTCAGTGTTAAAGGTTGAACATTTTCTCTCAAACGAACACAAAACAAAGTTCAAATAAAAATCCCTTAGACTTAGTAGATATTCAAGAAGGTGATTCGCACAGATTTATGCCAATAAGAAACTGCCTAGTAACACCCTAGCAACCACTCAGAACACCTTAGCAACTTCCTAGCAACATGGACAAACACCACTTAAATGTTCTTTAGAAAACATAAAAACTGAGTTTGATTTAATAAAATATTATTCTTAATGGACAACCATTATCTGAACAGATGATTGACAGCCTAATTAAACACTTAGAAAAGACTGAAAATAATATTATTTATTACAGTATTATAATAAATAATAATCCTCATGTGCAGGGTTTAAGTTGAAGTACTAAAATATCTGAAACGAAACTAAAACTTTACAAAAACAAGACGAAATTTAATATATATATCTATATCTATCTATCTATCTATCTATATATATATATATATATATATATATATATGTATACACACACACACACACACAGACACACACACACACACACACACACACACACACACAGACACACACACAGACACACACACAGACACACACACACACACACAGACACACACACACACACACACACACACACACACACACACATGAAACGTTTGAAACATATTTTACATAAATTTTATCCAACTTCACTTTCTTTTTAGATTTAATACTAAAATGACTAAAACTTAATAAAAACTACAAATAATATAAAAACAAGTACAATTAAAATGAAAACGGAAAATATATAAAAAAAATCTATATTAACAAAAACTATAATAGTATATCAATGATACCAAATTAACATGATAAATACTTAAATACTTCAAATCTTACTTTCTGTCATTAGGTCAAAGGTTTAATGCTCATAGTCGTAATGAAGCTCTAAATCAAAATGAAGGAAATATGTACGCTGGGAAGATAAACAACAACATTACTATCAAATACTTTAGAAACATCCACCTCTCCCTGATATGTAACACTGCGTCTTACTTTTCTCCATGTGTTTTGGGAGTGTCCTGTGGTCATGGATCTGTGGACGCATGTAGACCTGGTTTTGTCTTCCTCACTGCGGACTGATTGCTTTGCTGATACAAGTGTGTGTCTTCTTGAAGCTTAATGCAGAGGAGAAGGCTGTTTGCTGGATTTGAGACCGCGAGGAGGACGATGATGTAGAACTGGTGTGAGCCGCACATGTGTGGAGAGACATATTGTATAGCATATTTTTTTTTTTCTAACATATGTGATTATATAAAGGAAGGACCGGTTTTGTTGTTACTTTTTCCCTCCCTCTCTCTCTCCCCTTTGATTGGACCTTTAAAACATGGCGTGTGTGTCTGTTGTTTTGTTTTGTTTGTTTTGAGTGGATGTTATGTTGTTGTGTGTGAAAAAATAAATAAAAATGTTGATTAAAAAAAAGAAACATCCACCTCTAACTCACATTTTGTAAACACATGTTTACTGTTCTCGGTCTCTTCCAGTCTAAGCGAGTGGCTCTTGAGCAGAATAAGCTGCAAAGTTTACGAGAGTTTATGTTGACAGTCAAAAATCAAGACTAGATTGAAGCAATCTCTTCAATTCAGTCTCTTTCTCTCACTATTCTGCCGTCTTTACCGATCAAACAATACACTTTACTCGGAGCACAGAGTGTGTTCAAGACATTTCACACTCACCGCTCGCTCATCGACACACAACTAACACACTTACTCAACAGTAAACAGTCCCAGATGAACATGGTAATGCTCTTTCATACCTCGTTTGAGTTCTCAGTTATATTTCATTACAGTATCAACTTTGTCTCAGACTTTTCTCCTACATCTCCTGTGGAGAAATAAACACAGGGCCAAATGAGTCACTAGTCGTCATTCAATAAGCGTGTAGAGCTATAAAACCATTGTGAATCAGCTCGGGTCATCTGATGAGAAATATATGAGTTCATATTGAGATCTCGGAGCGGTTTCTGAGAAGCTGAAAATTTCAGTTTACATTTAACCAGCTGGTGTTGTTTGCATGGCTTTTTTAAATTTTTTTTACTATTTTATTAGTTTGATAATGTTTTTATTTAATATTTTGCTTTTTTAGGGTAATTTATGGTACTAAATTATATTTATGTAATAGTTATGATCCATTTATTACCTGTTAAAACACTTTTTGAGCAATAGACCTGAAAATGAAATTATCCAGCTTAAACTGCATGTGGTAAATGTTGAATGCTTTGGTGCACAGACTTAAGTTTGTTCTCTTTAAAAAAATAAAATAAAATAAAAACACTAGACAGAAAAAGTTTAAAAAGTGAAATTAAAAACAAGTTTCAGAAGTTTAAGTTTATTGTTGTGAAAAATGCACAAAGATGCTATTTAAATTTTTTAAATGAAATACTTTCCAAAAAGTGTTTTGCTCTACAACTGCAAGAAAATGAAAGCTATAAATCTAAACAAGTTCAGAATTTGAAGTTGATATCACAAAACATGAGATTTTGTTTGGGCACAGTATCAAACGTTTCCACTAGATGAAATTTGCTTCCAATTCATTTCCAATGCAATCAATCAACAATACAAGTGTGACTATTGTTTTTAAGGACCATTTAACTTTTTCAAATCATCTTTTGTGTGTGTGTGTGTGTGTGTGTGTGTGTTCACATTGCAAGTGCCAAAACCTTTACCAAGTTTCATACCATTCTAATGGAGTAAAATATGTTTAAAAACCAAAACGTAAAATTTTTCCGGTCAAAAATGACCGATCAGCACCAGAGGGTTAATGCCGCTGCAGAATCATTTGAGACATTAATGAGATCTCACCGGTACAGTGTGTTCTGTGTTCACTGCTCTGCGGTCTGTGTATTTCCCTCGTTCAGTGTTGACAGAGAGCATTCTGGGAAGGCTTTAATGGCCACATGCCTTGATGGATGTGTTTCGATGGCCCTGCTTCTCCTGGAAGAACGACTCCATACATCATGGTAATTGAGTAATTGAGGGTAGTTGTACTAAACAGTATACAATTAACATGCATACGATTTTTCTAAAGTTTGGATCTGACTGTAAAATGCAACAGTTGGATTTATCTTTCTGGTCTTTGAGGTCTCATTTTCTCTGTTAAAATATAAATAAGAACTGTCCTCTGTACCAGGTCTATATGAAGTCACTGTTACATCCAGGTCGTGAATGTGGGCGACTGTAGCATGTTGAATGAGAAACCACAAACCTCATAGCAACACCCTAGCAACCAGTCAAAACATCTTTGAAACTACATAGCAACACCCTAACAACCAGTCAAAACTCCTTTGGTTCTTAGGGTGTTGCTATGTGGTTACAGTCAAAACTCCTTTGCAACCACATAGCAACACCCTAGCAACCAGTCAAAATACCTTTTCAGCCACATTGTAAGACCGTTGGAACAAGTCAAAACATATTTGAAACTACATAGCAACACCCTAACAACCAGTCAAAACTTCTTTGCAACCACCAGAACACCCTAGTGACCACTCAAAACACCATAGCAACCACATAGCAAAAACCTAACAACCAGTCAATACATCTTTGAAACCACATAGCAACACCATAAAAACCAGACAAAACACATTAGCAACCACATAGCAACAGCCTAGTAACCACCAAAACACATTAGCAACCATATAGCAACATCCTAGCAACCAATCAAAATATTGCTGCAACAAGCAAAACACCCTAACAACCAGTCAAAACACATGAGCAACCACATAACAACACCCTAGCAACCACCAAAACAAATTAGCAACCATATAGCAACACCCTAGCAACCAGTAAATACATCTTTGCAACCACATAGCAAACCTTAAAAAAGCAGTCCAAAGCACATTTGCAGCCACATAGCAACACCCTAGCAACCACCAGAACACCCTAGCAACCTCCAAAACACCCTAGCAACCAATCAAAATATTGCTGCAACCACCAGAAAACCCTAGCAAGCACATAGCAACACCCTAACAACCAGTCAAAATACCTTTGCAGCCACCAGCACCAAAAACCCACTCAGCACACGGGTCATGGGGCTTAACTTTGGTGTATGATTAACATGCATTTTTTTCAACAAACTAAAGTTTGGATCGGAATGTAAAATGTAACAGTATATGAGCTTTATCTTTCTGGTCTTCCCAGTCTCAGTTTCTCTGTTAAAATATAAATATTCACCCCCTGCTGGACTATAATAACCCGACTGTGTGCAGTGTGGGTCTGTATGAAGGCAGCGTCACGTCCAGGTCAGCGGTAGTGAACGCGTGCTGAATGAACGCCCTGTTCACCAGACTTCCCTCTGAATAAACATTTACACAAGTCCACGTGAGGATTTATGAAGGCCTGTTTATTATTTATTTTCTTTAAGGAAGGAAAGAAAAGAAACACGACACCTCTTCCAGACTGATTAACCTTAAAACTGCAGGTTAACAGCTTTATGAGCAATCAAATGTATATTTGAGCGTGAAGAGAGAATTGGAAATGGACACATAGGGCGAGATTATTGCCTCAGTTTGTCATGTCGTACAGCATACAGGAGTCTAGATGCTTATTATTACTCTAATGTGCATAATAAAACAAACACAGTGTGTTATTGAGTCACTTTCCGCTGTGCTCAGATGCGGATGTTAAACATGGTCAGGTTGAAAAATCACAAAATGAAACTTCTTTAATATCTCAGATTTTTCTCATAGACAGCAATAAGACTGAATGGAGAAACAGAGTCTCTAGATGTTTTTATTTCACACACACACACACACACACACACACACACACTCTCTCTCTCGCTCTCTCTATATATAAATACAGCAGCGGATAAGCAGTTAAATGTGTTGGTCTGTGTTCTGCTCTCTTGCCTTATAAGGACTCTGGGTGATGTGGAGTCGTAGAGATCTGATCTACAACAGCAAATGGAAAACAGTCGCTAATCCTGAACTAACCAGGAGAACAGAGACCTGACCTTCAGTCAACAGACTTCAGAACTAGCCCTGCTGAACTAGCGCCAAATAATAAAACATGTGCAACCTGTGCAACCAGTCAAAACACATTTCCAACCATCAGAACACCCTAGCAACCACATAGCAACACCCTAGCAACCAGTCAAAACACCCAAACTACCATAGAGCAACACCCTAGCAACCACATAGCAACACCCTAGTAACCAGTCAAAACAGATTTATATCAACCATAATGCTCTTGCCACCAGTCAACACACATTTGCAACTACCAGAACACCCTAGCAACCACATAACAACACCACAGCAATCAGTTAAACACCTCTAACAACCACATAGCACTCTTAACACTCTAACAACCACATAGCAACACCCTAGCAACCACATATCAACGCCCTAGCAAATAATAAAACGTGTGCGACCTGTGCAACCAGTCAAAACACATTTCCAACCATCAGAACACCCTAGCAACCACATAGCAACACCCTAGCAACCAGTCAAAACACCCAAACTACCATAGAGCAACACCCTAGCAACCACATAGCAACACCCTAGTAACCAGTCAAAACAGATTTATATCAACCATAATGCTCTTGCCACCAGTCAACACACAATTGCAACTACCAGAACACCCTAGCAACCACATAACAACACCACAGCAATCAGTTAAACACCTCTAACAACCACATAGCACTCTTAACACTCTAACAACCACATAGCAACACCCTAGCAACCACATATCAACACCTTAACAACCAGTCAAAACAGATTTATAACCACCATAATGCTCTTGCAACCACTCAACACACATTTGCTACTACCAGAACACCCAAGCAACCACACAGCAACACCCTAGCAACCACATAACACTATAGCAATCAGTTAAACACCTTTGCAACCACCAGAACACTCTAGCAACCTCATAGCAACACCCTAGCAACCAGTCAGTGCAACAACCAGAACAGCCTAGAAACCACCTACCAATGGCCTAGCATACAATTAGAACTCCTTAGCAACCATATAGACATACCCTGGCAAATACCAGCCGAAATACCATAACATTGTAGCAAACAGCTTTTATATAAAAACTATATTAGCTGTTGATGCAAGTGAAATAATAGCATGACACAGCAGCAATATAAACTCATATTAACACTGAGGAGTTTATTATTCATTGGCTTTAGTGCTGACTGGTTAGTTCTCAGTGTGGATGTTTTGATGCTGTAAACATCTACTGTCAAATATCAGAGATAAAGTGCAAACCTGGAGCTTCACTTCTCATCACTTCACATCAGCCGCTGATTTCATCTCAACTTAATGCGCCTCGACTCAACGATACACATAATTTATGTTCTTGTTTAGGCATATTTTGCACACCACAGCAAAACTCGCAGCGAAGCGACAGAAAATGAGCCACAGATGTGCTGAATCTTCACAATATCTCCACACATCTGCACTGTAGAGAATAGATATTGAGATATTTATACACACACATATACATATAGATATATAGATAGATCAAAAGTGACAGTAAAGACATTTATAATGTAACAAAAGTTTCAAATTAATGTTGTTCTTTTGAACTTTCTATTCATCTGTGAATCCTGAAAAATAAAATGTATCAGTTTCCACAAAAATATTGTGCAGCACAATTGTTTTCAACATTGATAATAATCAATCATGAAGATCATGTGACACTGAAGACTGCAGTAATGATGCTGAAAATACAGCTTTGATCACAGAAATAAATTACAGTTTAATAGACATTCACGTAGAACACAGCTGTTTTAAATTGTAATGATTTTTACTGTATTTTAGATCAAATAAATGCAGCCTTGGTGAGCAGATTATTTTTTTTTGCAGCAGAAGAATATAATTAAATTTATAATATTTAACTTTTTTACTTTATAAATATTATATAATATTTTAATATTTATATAATATTTACATAGTAGTAGTAGTAGTACAACAATATTTGTAAATTAGTTTTTAAAAAAAATAAATATATTTTTTATTCTAACTGGTTTTAATATTTTATTTATTGTTTTGAACTAAGTTTTAGTAATTTTGTTGTTTGTCATTTTAGTAGTTTTTGCTATTTTTAAACATCTACTGTATATATTTAAAACTCATTTTAGTTTAGTTAAACTTATTGCACTAAAATAACTAAAACCAAAACAATAATTATTTTTAAAAAGTATATAGACTGTTACATAGTTTTTGCTTTTTTTATATACATTAAAATTTATATACATTATATACATTTTATATACATTATAAATTATATATATATATATATATATATATATATATATATATATATATATATATATATATACAGTATATATATATAAAAACTTTTTTTTTATATAAAAATGTATATAAAAAAGCAAAAACTATGTAACAGTCTATATACTTTTAAAAAATAATTATTGTTTTGGTTTTAGTTATTTTAGTGCAATAAGTTTAACTAAACTAAAATGAGGAACTAGCTGAAAAGGTATTTTGTTCTATTTCTATTTTTTATTTTTTTTAGTATTAGTTAAAGATAACGGCCCTGTCCTGTGTGAGATCTCATCTGTGTATGATGAAGCGCAGCAGGTCCCGCTGTGTTCGGCTTCACGACAGCTGGCCCTCGAAGCGCTGAGTCCGGAGCCCTGAGGGACCCCTCAGGTCTGCTCTCAGCGTGAGGGTCTTTCTGCTGCTTTAAAGCCCCTTAATCCCCATCAGATTAACCCGCGGGGGGAAACGGCCCGATGCTCTCTATTTACACCACATACGGCCTCATAAAACCAAAAAAACGCCTCATTAAGAGCTGTCGATTTCTGCCTGAAGGCAAACACTCAGATCTTTGGAGGAAACATCTTTTCATAACATGTTTATGGCAGCCCTGTTGACCTCCAAACTGGCTTTAAATAGAAATATTTAACCAGCTGTTTACCAAGAACCAATAAAAACACTTTTTAAATGTCAGCTAAACTCAAATCAATCAATAAATGGTGTAGGAGTTACTTTCAATTTTTATTTTGCTAGTAAATTTAACCAATAATTACCAAGAAATGCCAAATCACACGTGGAATTTAACATGAAATTGTATTGTTTTGTAAAACGTACTCCAATAATATTCAAAAAATACTTTTTACAGTGTATATGCGCTGCAAAAATCATTATTAAGCAATATTTTTGCCTTGTTGTCCAGTAAAAGTTTATATCTAAAGCAAACTTTATACATTTTATAAAGGGAAAAATCTGTAGAATTATGTGGAATGAATTACAATTTGGTAAAGCTGTGGCAAAAAACTGAGACTACTAGATTAAAACCAAGATTTAGATCAAAACATATTTAATATTTAATATTCAAACATACAATGAACCAGTGTTATTTTAGTATCAAGGATATACTAGTTAACTAAATCTAAAACTATATAAAAAAACATTTAAATAAATGTTTGAAGTAGAATAAACATTAATAGAAATAAAATAAAGTATAAACCTTTTTGTTTAGTTTCAATACTAAAGTATCTAAAAGTAAATAAACTGAAACATGGACAAAATTATTATAAATGCAGATGTATAATATAATAAAAATGTTCTATAATAAAAATGCATCATAATCAATTGTATTATAATTAATTTATTCTAATAAAGATTTATATATTACCATATATTTATTTATTCGATTTATATATTATTTTAATCGTGAAGAATTTATACATTATGGTAGCTTTTTTTTACACTGATTTGAATTAAAAAGTATTATTTGTATTAGAGTAATAAAACATAAGAACTGTCACTCACACTCACACACACACTCACGCGCACGCTCACGCACACGCACACACACTCACACACTCACGCGCACGCGCACACGCACTCACACACTCACGCGCACGCGCACGCACTCGCACTCGCACACACGCTCACGCTCACGCACACACACTCACGCTCACGCGCACTCGCACACACGCTCACGCTCACGCGCACGCGAACACACGCTCACGCTCACGCACACGCACACGCACACACACTCACGCGCACGCACTCGCACTCGCACACACGCTCAGGCACACGCACTCGCACACACGCTCACGCTCACGCGCACGCGCACGCGCACTCGCACACGCACACGCACTCGCACTCGCACACACACACACACAATGTATAATAATAATATATTATATAAATAATACCATGATGTATAAATTCTTTACAATTAAAAAAATATCTAAATCTTACTAAGTAAATATATAGCGAACATAAAAAAATGGCAAAACAAGGAAATTACAAAAACGTTAACTAAAATTCATGTGAAAGCAGATGACAAAATTAAAATTATTTAAAAGTAAAAACATAATAAAAATGTCAACAGAAACGACACTGCTCTGGGCATTTGGGATTGTGTTGTGATGTTCATTAAGATGTTCATTAAGATGTTGATGTAGTTTAAATATAAATCATCGCTGCATATTTAATATGATTCTAATATAACGCACAGGACCTCGTCAAACTGCTGGTTTCAATCTAATTCTGTGTATCTGAGGCATTTATGTGCGTGTTTCAGAGGTTTGCTGGTCTTTCCTGGGCTCCTCTGACATGACTGTGATTGCTCTCGAGGACAGAGGAATGCTGAAGGCTGGATTTCTGCAGCATTACAGTGTTTATTGGCTGGAGTAAGTGTTTCTGGTGTGTGCTGTAAGTAGAAGCAGGTGCTGGTCCTTCAGCGAGCACTGTTTTACTGTACGTACACCGTTTCATTTACTCATGTGTTCTCCATTACACCTTTCTTTCCTCTTGACGTCTGTCCACAAGCTTCAAATCCGGCTGATTGTTTGTTCAGAAAGAGCTGATGATCTTATCAAATAAAGAGCAAATTCACACATATGTCAAATATTGCTAAAGTCTGCAAGTTTAACATGTGATACTCATATTTAAGTTAAAATATAGGTCTCCCATATGGCAAGAATATACATTTTTCTGGCCAAAATATATTTGAACATTTGTTGCAAACAGTGAAGCTGAAGGAAATATATTTCATTAAAATGAAATAAATAAATAAACTAAATGAAAAATATATTTATATACCAAAATATATTTCTAAATGTATTTCATGGGGCAATAAAATACACTTCCAATCTTACAAAAGCCTATATTTAGGCTTTATTCATTATTTATTTTTATACAAATGTGTCATATGTTCTTATGGATTATAGATAACAAATAACGTTTTTCTTCAAATTTGATGTATGTGATGTATTTTCTTGGACTGAAATATTTGGAGGGCAAATTACATTTTTAAGTGCTTTTTAAAAAATATATTAAATATGTTGTGAAGTATATATATAAAAAGGCCAAAACATATATTGGTAGAAAATATATTTAGATTTTTTTTGGTCATTTTTTCTATATTTTGAAATAGATTTATAAAAGATTTTTTTTTTGCTGTATGGCTGAAAGTAGTGTATCTGAACCTTTAGTCGTTAAAGCTTCTTAAAGAAACAGTCATCATTTACTCACCCTCGAGTTCCTCAAACACATGTGTGTTTTACTTCATGCAGCATAAAAGGAGAAAATGTAAAGAATTCAATGACAATTCATGGTGATCATGTCAGTCAAGCTCTGAAAGAGACAGAATATGAAAATTAAAAAAAGATAAATAACCATAACAGTGTAACAAAAGAGCAATTTTTAAAAATGCGATAAAGACTGGATCAAGTCTGCAGTAATCAGAACTGATGCAATAATGAATCACTGAAACATGTCTGATCAGTTCATTCAGATGATTCATAAAACTGAACCATTTAAAAACAAATCACTGATTCATTTCACCTTTTTTGAGAGAACGATCGAGTTAAATGCTATTGTTAATCATAAATACATTTCAATTACTGCCACCACAATTTAGTTGTTTTTGTATAATAACAAATATTTTGATTGCAGAACAACAGCTTTGTAAAATAGCCTACTTTTAAAATTTTCAAGTAGCTTGTTTTTAATAAGAGTAACTACCAAAAATGATGTTCTTCCTCAGTTTTTTGTTGTTTTCCAAAACAAAACATTCTTAAATCAAGATATATTTACTTCAGAAGCAAAATGACGTAAGATATAAAGTCTTGTTTCCTGAAATTTTTTATCAAAATTAAGTGATTTTTTGCTTAAACAAAAACAAATATCTGTCAGCGGGGTCAGAAAAATAAACGTCAATCAAAGGGAGAACAAGTTTATGTTCTTGTTTTGAGTATAGGCTAAACTCACATTTTCCAGAAAACAAGACTTATTATTTTATGTCATTTTGCATCTCAAGTAAACATCGATGTAAGAAAGTGTAGATACTTGTATTGAAAAACAAGACAAGAATCCTGAGGAAGAACAATTTGTGAAAGCAGTTCTGAAGAAGCTTCTTCAACATTATAAGGACAAGGAGCGTTATCGATAGTCTGTGTGGTTTATATCCCTAAGATACAGTGTCTTAATATAGTCTGTAGTGAAGTACATCAATAAATCAGAGAAACATAAACTCAATCCCTCCTCATCGACCGATGGCTTCTGTCCGTCAAACAGTGAGAGGAACTCCAGTCTGAACAGCAAGATTGTTAAAGAAGTGTCTTCTGTTCAGCAAGCCTGCATTTATTTGATCCAAACTACAGCAAAAACAGTACAATTTTGAAATATTTTTACTATTTAAAATAACTGCTTTCTATTTGAATATATTTTAAAATATAATTTATTTCTGTGATCAAAGCTGTATTTTCAGCATCATTACTGCAGTCTTCAGTGTCACACGATCTTCAGAAATCATTATAATATGCTGATTTATGATCAAAAAAAAAAAATATATATATACAGTGGATCATGAAATATTGCTGCATAGATTGAAGAGTGTTGGTTTATCAAGTGATGTTATTCCCTGGTTTAAAAACTATTTAAGTGGAAGAACTCAGTGTGTACAAGCTGAGGGTAAACTCTCTGATTCATTGGTGATTGCCAAAGGTGTTCCCCAAGGATCTGTGCTGGGTCCCCTTTAATTTACCATTTATATAAACAGTCTTGATTACAACATTCAGGATGCCAACTTTCATTTCTATGCAGATGACTCTGTCATATATTGTAGTGCTTCTTCTGTACAACAAGCCATTTATAAGCTCCAGTCAGCCTTTGATGTTATTCAGTCACGGATTTACTATCTAAAACTTGTAATGAATGTTGATAAAACCAAGTATATGTTGTTCTCAGGTTCAAAAAAATTTGATAATAATTTATCCTCTCTTCAGACCTTACAAGGTTCCGTGATTGAATTAGTAAAAGAGTACAAATATCTTGGCATTATTGTTGACGATGTCCTATCTTTTAGCTCTCACATTACTCAACTGAAGAAAAAATTGAGAATTAAGCTTGGGTTTTATTTTAGGAACAAGTTTTGTTTTTCATTCAACGTACGAAAGAAATTGGTTACTGCTACTTTTCTACCCGTGCTTGACTATGGTGATGTAGTGTATCAGTTTGCACCATCATATCTTCTATCCTCTTTAGATGCCGTTTATCATGGTGCTTTAAGATTTATATCAGATTGTAAATCCTCAACTCATCACTGTTTATTGTGTAACAGAGTAGGTTGGTCTTCTTTGCTTATCAGAAGAAAAATGCACTGGTATTTAATTATTTATAAAGCCATTTTGGGGATGTTGCCATCATATCTCTGTTGTCTTATAAAACAGAAAATTGTTGAGAAATACTTCCTTCGCTCACAAAATTGTTATTCGCTCTCTGTTCCTTTTGTTCGATCTGAACTAGGTAAAAAGGCTTTTATGTATGCAGCTCCGACTGACTGGAATCTTCTGCAATCGAAACTGAAATTACAAAATTTGCTGTCTTTGGATCATTTTAAAACAGTTATTTGACAAATGGAAACTGACTCAACAATATGTAACTGTTTTTAAGTGTCTTTAGTCTGTTTGTGTTGTAATATTTTGTGATGAAACCGATGTATTGCTGCCCATTTTGGCCAGGACACTCCTGCGAAAGAGATTCTTAATCTCAGAGAGTCTTTTCTGGTTAAATAAAGGTTAAATAAATAAATAAAATAAAATATACTGTATGTATATTATTATGTTGAGAATTTTTTCAGATCTCTTTGATGAATAGAAAGTTCAGAAGATTTCGACCATTGATGCTTGGCAGTGTTTTTTGTTGAATATACGTGATTATATAGAGGAGTGACTTTTGTGTTCTTGTTGTCCTTCCCTCTCTCCCTCCCTTTTGATTGTTGAGTATGTGTCTGTTGTTTTGTTTTGTTGTATTTTGGATATTATGTTGTGTTGTGTGTGAAAAAATTAAACAAAAAATTGTTGATAAAAAAAAAAGAAAGTTGAGAAGAACAGCATTTATCTGAAATAGAAATCTTTTGTAACATTATAAATGTCTTTATCATCACTTTAAAGCATCCTTGCTAAATAAAAGTATTAATTTCTATAATCCCCCCCTCCCAAAAAAAAAAAACAATTTACTCCAAGCTTTTGAATGGTATATATGTGTATAATGTTACAAAAGCTTTTCATTTCAGATAAATGCTGATCTTTGGATCTTTCTCTTCATCAAAGAGTCCTGAAAACAATGTACTCCACTGTTATAAATCAGAAATGTTTCTTGAGCAGCAAATCAGCATATTAGATTTTCATACATATCATACATTCAGACGTATATGATTTCTGAAGATCATGTGACACTGAAGACTGGAGTAATGATGCTGAAATTTCAGCTTTGATCACAGAAATAAATTACATTTTATCATATTCAAATAGAAAGCATAATATTCAAATATTTCACAATTTTACTGTACTTTGGATCAAATAAATGCAGGCTTGGTGAGCAGAAGAGACTTCTTTAAAAAACATAAACAATCTTGCTGTTCAAACACTGGTGGTGCACGTGTGTGTTTAGGATTGTTTAAAGAAAGGTCTGCATGTCTTATCAGAATTAGCGCTGGATCTTGTGTAGTGTCTCTGCTGTAACGGAGGAGGTCCGAGGGTGGCCCGGCTGAAGCGGGTCTGGGTGCTGCTCTATAAACAGAAACATCAGATTTGATCTTAGCGTGTCCTTGCCGAGCTATTTTCTGTCGTCTCCTGAGGCACATTCCCACTTAAAGCTGCTCCTGCTTAAAGCTACAGGAATAGTGTCTCAGGAACACGATAAACAAAAGCACATCTGACAGAAACCAGACCGAACCGGCCTAACATGAGGCGCTGGTCTCAGCTGGTTTGAGCTGGTCTGAAATCTCACAACTGTACATCTGTAAATATAACACTTAAATTCAGGTTAACATAAAGATTCATTTAATCCAAATTAATAATATATAAGTGCTGTCAACTGATTAATCGCGATTAATCGCATCCAAAATAAAAGTTTTTGTTTTCATAATATATACTGTGTATATTTATTATGCATATATAAATACACACCCATGCATGTACTGTATATATTAAAGAAAAATATGTTATATTGGTATATTTATATATATATAATATAAATTATATAAATATATACATGTAAATACATGTAAATATTTTCAAAATATATACATGCATGTGTGTGTATTTATATATATATATATGCATAATAAATATACACAGTATATATTATGAAAACAAAAACTTTTATTTTGGATGTGATTAATCATTTGACAGCACTATAATAAATAAAACTATAAAATAAAGTTTAAAAAAGTGCAAAATAAAAACTAATTACTATTAATACAGACATTATCGCAATAAAACATGGAATATTTACATTTACATGAACTAACAGGTGTCTGTTTGTATATCAGCTTTTATTTTATGACTTAAAATGTGGCTTATATAATCAGACTAAAATAAAACTAAATACATAAATGAAACAAATAGAAATAAATTTAAATAATAAATAAAATAATAAAAATGAATGTTTTAAAAACAGGTCATTAATAATAATAATAATAATAATAAAATACATTTAAGTTCAATAAATAATTAAATTAATTACTGATTATATGAATAATCTAGATATCACAATTTATATAGATTTAATAGGTATTTGTGTATATCAACGTTTATTTTACGACTTTAAATGTGACTCATTCAGTCAATACATAAATCAATAAATACAAATATGATATAAATAAAAATAACAGCTTTTATAAAACTGTGTATAATAATAATATGATACGATACACCAAAATTCAATAAATTATTATTAATGATTGTATTAGTAATATCACAAAAAGACAATTTATAGGCTTACATAATTAACAGGTAATAATAATAATAATAATAAATAAATAAATACAAACAGAATATAAATTTAAACAAATAAAAATAAATTTTCACTATAAACTATAATTTGATAAAATACACCAAATTACAATCAAAAAGTAAATGAATTAATGATAATATAATAACATAGATATCACAATTTATATAGAATTAACATGTGTTTGTGTGTATATCTGCTTTTATTTATTTGAATTTTCTACTTTAAATGTGACTCATCCAATCAGATTAAAATAAAACATAATACTAATAAAATAATAACTTAAAATAAAAAACTAATAAAACATTAAAAAAAAAGGTAAAAAAATCCAAATTTCAGTAATTAATTAAATGAATTAGTGATAATGATATACCGTAGATAATATCATGACAAGACAATTTATATATAATTTACTAATAATAATAATATGTCTAACAGCTTTTAATTGTAAATGTGGCTCATTCAAGCAGATTTTAAAACCAAAATTATTCCATTATATAATTCAAGTTGTATCGCTGTCTCATATTTACTGCATTAAACTCATCCCAGCCGAGGTATCTGTCTCTGTCTATCAGCATCTAATCAGCAAACGACAATCAAAATTAGCGAGTGAAATCAGGAGCTTGACCTCTGACCTCCTCTGCTCGCTGTATGAGTTACAGATGAGGTTAACGGAGGGTCAGACCGCAGGGATGCAGCGCTGCTCACAGATAAGAGTGTTTACTCTGCAGCGGCTGCAGGGGTCACAGAGGTCACAGGGGTCAGGATTTCAGCTCTTTGAAATGGAAACATGCCGCTGAGGAGCCTCCAAAACACACTAAACCCCTATCATGAGCTTATTTGAGACTTTCACACACTGTAACAGCATTTATACAAGTCATTATCACGAAATAAATCAAGGTCTCATCACCCTGAAACGGCTTTTACTGCATTATTTTGCAATAATGACTGTCTGACTGTATATTATGCCACTTAATATCAAACGTTCATGAAATACTGATTATGTGTAATAAGCATAAATGGCTATTATGTGAAGAAACCGATAAATGACACAGTTTAGAATATAATAAAATAATAGAATAAATAAATATAATAGATAACAGAATAAATAAAAATTATAATTTACAAAAGTAAAATGTCAAGCACCAAAGTAAAGTGATTCAAGTGCTTATATTAATTCAATGCAAAAAATAAAATAAAAAGTAAAATATATAATGCTATAAAATAAAATAAAGCAATTTAAGTGCTTATATTAATTCAATGCAAAAAATAAAATAAAAAGTAAAATATATAATGCTATAAAATAAAATAAAGCAATTTAAGTGCTTATATTAATTCAATGCAAAAAATAAAATAAAAAGTAAAATATATAATGCTATAAAATAAAATAAAGCAATTTAAGTGCTTATATTAATTCAATACAAAAAATAAAATAAAAAGTAAAATATATAATGCTATAAAATAAAATAAAGCAATTTAAGTGCTTATATTAATTCAATGCAAAACAATAAAATAAAAAAGTAAAATATGCAATGGAATACAATATGGTGCAAATAAAATCAATTAAGAAATGGTTCAAAAGTAGAAATTCAAGCACAAAAAACTCCACAAATTCAAGTGTTTGCGTTAATTTAATGCAAAACAATAAAATGAAAGTTAAATAAAAAAGGTAAAATATGCAGTGCAATGCAACACAATAAAGTAAAATAATTAGATCATTAAATGACACCACTGACACATGTATTACTAAGAAGAAACATATGATAATATTAATTAACAAAAGCATTTAACTTGTTAAAACAAACAAACATTTACCCCTGGTTTCACAGACAAGGTCCCAGACTAAAATGTAAGTCTGAGCTGTTTCAACTGAAAGAAACTTGCACTAGTAATGTTTTTGTCTAAGACACATTTATAAAAATACTTAAATGTCCTAATTGAACTATGATCTAATCCTGGTTTAGTCTAAACCCCGTCTGTGCAACCAGGCCATAATATAAAAACAAGGTTCAAAAGAAGAAAGTCAAGCACAAAAATGAAGCCATTCAAGTGCTTGCATTAACTAAGTGCAAAACAATCAAATGAAACTACTAAGAAACATGTATAATATTAATCCACATAAGTATTTATCTAGTCAATGGAAAGCATCTTGGCCATTTTTGTGTGCGCTGTCCCTTTAAGAATGAAGAGTTGATTACAGCTGTATGTCTGATATTCAGAGGAGCTTGTGAGTGATTTGTGTGGATTTGAACAAGCGCTTTGAATGTAAGCCTCCAAATGTCCCATAATCATCCGTGACCTCAGCTTCACCTGCGCTGTGAACCGCTGGCAGATTTCTGAGCCATATTCAGCTCTCAGAACACATTATGATCCGCACACGGTTCCTGATCAGACAAACCCTAAAATCACAGAGAACACACATTTCTTCTGCTAACAGGATCATGTTGAGCTGATCAGTGTCATTCTGTGCCACCAGTGGCTCCAAACCTGTTTGCTGTAATTACGTCTGTCATTGGTCAGTCAAACAGATAGTCCCGCCTCCAACCTCACGTCATTGGTTGAGTCAGCTGATTTGTTAGGATGCTCAAATACAGATTAATGGTCAAAGTCAGTTATTTACTCATCAGGAAGTCAAATTAACTTTTGCAATGGATCTACAGTGTGCATATGATGACTTAACATGCTGCCTACACAGGCAGTACATTAAATGACTGCGAAGCCACTTATATATTGTGTTTTGATGAGTTAGACAGATACAGATACGTAGAAGCATGCAATACA
This sequence comes from Aspiorhynchus laticeps, assembly GCA_023376895.1. Lineage (NCBI taxonomy): Eukaryota > Metazoa > Chordata > Actinopteri > Cypriniformes > Cyprinidae > Aspiorhynchus > Aspiorhynchus laticeps. The sequence continues at coordinate 29,517,307 of CM041815.1, read as the reverse complement.
TTTAAATACATTTGAAGTACTCCGATAAAACCAATCAAGTGTAAAAATGAAATGCAAATACCACAAAATATAATAAAAATAAATAGCTTTAAATTGAAAAAAATTGAAATAGCTTCAAACAGGAAAAAGTCAAGCTCTAAAATATGGCCAGTCAAATGCTTGCATTAATAATAATGATAATAATAAAAAGTAAAAAAAATGCCATTTAATTCAATGCAGAAAGAAATAAAATAAAACATTGGTCCAAATGTAGAGTCAAAAACTAAAACCACTCAAGTGCTGGCATTAATTCAATGCAAAACAATAAAATGAAAGTTAAATAAAAAAGGTAAAATATGCAATGCAATGCAATAATAAATTAAAATTAAAAATGTTATTAATTAATTCATTAAATTACATTTAAATAAAACAAAATAAAAATTTCAGCACTAAAATAAATCCATTTAATGCAACACAATATGATTATGTAAAATACATAATGCAGTGCAATACAATACAATAAAGTGAAATAAATTATTAAATAGAATAAAAAGCAATACATTTAATTTAAATAAAATAAAAAATATTAGGTTCAAATGTAGAAAGTCAAGCATTAAAATAAACCAATTTTCATGCTGGCATTACTTCAATGCAAAACAATAAAATAAAAAATATGCAACGATGCAATGAAATAAAATAATAAAATAATAGAATATTAAGTACAACATAGAAAGCAATTAACTAAAATAAAGCAATTCAAGTGCTTACATTAATTCAATGCAAAACAATACAATTTATGTATTGAAAAAAAATATGCATAAAAATAATAATAATAAAAAAAATATTGCTTTAAACGTAGAAAGTCAAGAACTAAAATAAAGCCATTCATCTGCTTGCAAAAATGGAATGCAAAATAATAAAATGAACTAAAATATGCAATGCAATAAAAATCAAAGTATTAGGCTGAAAAGTAGAAAGTAAAGCACTAAGATGAAGCCACTGGAAGAATCATATTCCCGTCCCGTCGGAGCGCGGCCTGGAGCTGAACTCTGCATACGGCCACACATACTCTCCCTCCATCTGTGTGATTTGATTTGCTGGGATCAGCAGAAGTTTAGCATGTTCTCAAAGCTTTGCTCTGGCTCTTGGCCTCGGCAGACCAGGCCTTCAAACACATCACAATCTGAGATCTTCTGACAAACTGTAGAAGTGTTTGAATGCGATGTCTATCTCTCACGCACAGAAACGGACGGATCGCTTTAGTAGAACAAATTTATCTGGATGTCATACATGAAGGTTATGGGTGCAATGTGATACTGCTTAAAAACATGAAAGATCTCTGTGTGTTTGCCTTCAGTTGAACAGAGCTGGAGTGAGAAACACTTCAGTCTCAGGGGAGGTTGTTCAAACAGTGCTGAGAAATGCATTATTACCAGAAATGAGACAGATATGTGCTCCGTCAGTTTAAAGACCACCATAAAACACTTCAGAAACACATATAAACCCTTCAGAGTTCATACAGAACATATTAAGTTCAAAAATAGAAAGTCAAGGACCTATGATGCCATTCGAGTGCTTGAATTAATTCAATGCAAAATAATAAAATAAAGTTAATTATGGAAGGCAATACAATTCAACAAAATAAGATAAAAATGTTTTTAAAAATAGAAAGTCAAGAAAAATAAAGTAATAAAATAAATTTAAATATGCAAAGAAATGCAATTCAATAAAATAAATAAAAATATATAAAATAAAATAATAATAAATGGAATGCAAAATAAAGTAAAATTTGATATAAAAATAAACAAAATTCTAGAAATAGAACATCAAGCAAAATAAAGTAAAGTCAAACATGCAACGCAATGCAATAATATGGCATAAAAATATATAAAAAAATCTAAATGCAAAGTGAAGTGCTAAGATGAAGCCATTCAAATGCTTGCACTAATTTAGTGCAAAACAATAAAATAAAGGAAAATACACATGCAATGCAATAAAATAAAAAAACTTTTTCAAAAATAGAAAGTCAAGCACTAAGATGCCATTCAAGTGCTTGCATAAATTCAATGCAAAACAATAAAATAAAGTAAAATATGCAAGCAATGCAATGAAATAAAAATAGAAATGAAATAAAATTAGAAGGTCAAGCATGATGAAGCCACTCAAGTGGAGCATAAAAACAGTGTTGAAGCAACATATTACAATGAGTAAGACAGATATATGACCCTGCAGCACAAAAGCAGTCATAAGTAACACAGGTATATTTGTAGCAATAGCCAACAATACATTGTATGGGTCAAAATTATACATTTTTCTTTTATGCCAAAAATCATTAGGATATTAAGTAAAGATCATGTTCCATGAAGATATTTAGTAAATTTCCTACCATAAATATATCAAAGCTTAATTTTTGATTAGTAATATGCATTGCTAAGAACTTCATTTGAACAACTTTAAAGGTGATTTTCTCAATATTTAGATTTTTCTGCACCCTCAGATTCCAGATTTTCAAATAGTTGTATCTCAGACAAATATTGTAAAGCTTATTTATTCAGCTTTCAGATCATGTATAAATCTCAAGACCCTTATGACTGGTTTTGTGATCTAGGGTCACATATGTGCTCCGTCGGTTTAAAGAACAAAAACCCTTTAGAGTTGTCAGAGAACACAGAGATTCCTCCTCGGATGAGCGTGTGAATACAGATAGTGTAATTAGTGTTTAGTGTTGCCTAGAGGACGTAGTGTTCACTAGGATCCGGCTGAACCGCTCAGACGACTGTGTTTTAGGAGGAGCACTCATGAGGTTCATGACCCTGTAAAACAACTCGTTTTATGATTCTGCCATTACAGCCTGTAATAATAATTACCCAGAAATGCTGGTGCAATAATATTTGCAATAAATTTGGGGTTTTATGGAGAAAAGATTTAATGACAACATATTGGAAAACTTTTGCATATCAAAACATATTTTTACGATCAAGCTGAAGGCACTGAAGGCAGTAAAGATCCATAACTGGAATAGTTTTTACACCACAATTGCTTTCAAAGATATAAGATCTGCTGGAGAGAACACAATCCCAGATCAGCTGTAAAAACTGACCTAAACTCAACAATCAGTCACACTTAGTGCTAGACACAAAAACTACTAAACAATCAAATAAAAATAAGACATTCAATAAAACAAACTAAATAAAAAAATTAAATAAAAGAAATGCTAGTCACAAAACTGCTGTAAAAAAAAGATAGAATGAAATATACATGTAATAATAAATTATATTAAGTTAAAAAATTAAACTGAACAACAAAATAAAATAATTAAATTAAAATATTGCAAGACACAAAACTGTAAAAATTCCAAACTAACAAATAAACTCAAATAAATTAATTTAATTAAATTTTAAAAAATAAAATAAAATAAAAGTCAATGTGATACATTGGGAAATTTGATTCAATTAACATGAATTTGTTTGTTCACTACAAAGTGTTTATTTCAGCCAATAGTCTAAGCAACTATAGATTTCTTATTTAATGAGAATGTAATTTATAAATGTAATTTTTTTAATGATTAAATGGTAAATGATGAGCTTTGAACATCGCAGCAGAAGAAACTAACAGTGATGACAACAGCTTCATTAAAATCAGGAAAACAATAATCCTACAACAAACATCATGTGTTCATGCTGCAGTGCATGCTGGGAACTCACAAGACAGTAACTTTGTTCACTACATAAAACTGTCCAGGTGGCATCAGGCTAGCTGGGAAAATTGGGAATATTAATGGCCCGGAAGTTACTTTTTTTATTTTGCCATCCTAAATTTAATGTATTAAGAAAAACAAACCAATGGCATTTAAATGAAATCTCCTGCATGCAGTATTTGAAAAGCTCCTGCACAGTTTCAAACAGGCCGAACCCTGTTCTGTTTCCTCTCGTCTGTAATTTGTGCTCATTAAAGTTTCTCAAAGAGACGCTCTGAGCGACTACAAAGACCAAAACTATTCGTGGAATGAGAGTGTTAGTGCTCACTAGGTAAGAGAAGCACGTCTGAATGAAGCACACGTCTGTCTTAAAGGAACAGTACACCAAAACATTTAAATGTGCTGAGAATGTGCTCACACTAAGGCCATCCAAGATGTAGATGAGTTGTGAAGATTTGGAGAAATGTGTCATTGCATCACTGTCTCAGCAATGGAAGTGAATGGGTGCCGTCAGAATGAGAGTCTAAACAGCTGATAAAAACATCACAATAATCCACACCACTCCAGTCCATCAGTTAACATCTGGAGAAGACAAAAGATGAAACAAATCCATCAGTTTGAAGAAACTAATCACCAGTTTTGAGGTTACGGGATAATGTCAAAACAAATTGGAAGTTAGCAAAAATGGATGAAATCACTCTTACAAAAAAATTAAAACTATTTAACCATTGAAAGGACAATGCAGGTGTATGTGCAGTTTAATAAATGTAAGCAAAAGAATGGGCGATGTACAATATTTGCATATACAAATGTGCAGAAACAAGAAAATGCAAAGTATGTCAAAATCAAACTCCATTATAAATTAATTTTTGGGCGCATTTTTACATTAAGAGGCATCAGAAGATAATATGTGATAGTAAACATTATGGAAGTAAATTTGAATGCTGTAACACGTATGACTATATTTCTAGAGATTATGTGACGCTGTGATGCATTTAACTACAAAATGCAACATGATTTATCAGATTCTGGATCAGTCTGCTGCATTGGAGCCAATCTGTCCATAGACTGAGTTTTGGAAACTCCTTCATATTTACGTTCAGGTGAAAGTGATCCTGTGAGAGGTGATGTGAAACACAACACCTGAAAGATTAGGCCCTTTCTGACAGAGCATGCTGCGCAACTTCTTGTCCAGGCCCTTGTCGTTTCTAGGCTGGACTACTGCAATGCTCTTCTGGCTGGACTTCCATCAAACACAATCAAACCTCTACAAATGATTCAGAATGCAGCGGCACGACTGGTCTTCAACGAGCCCAAAAGAACCCATGTTACACCTCTCTTCATCTCACTGCACTGGCTACCAGTGGCAGCTCGCATCAAGTTCAAGACACTGATGCTTGCATACAGAACGACCACAGGCTCAGCACTACTTCCACTCACTATTACGAATCTACATCCCCTCCAGAAGTCTGAGATCTGCTAGTGA
>CM041815.1:29469645-29507145 GCA_023376895.1 Aspiorhynchus laticeps | reverse complement strand
AATGTAAAAGTGACTTTTCTTTACTGCTCATGTCATAAAGGTCACATGCGAATAATATTAACCAATAATATAACAGCACAATTTACAAGATCCAACCAAATCCAGACTGACATTTTTTTTAGACAATGTGCTATTATGGTTATTAAGATACGGACAAACATGACATTTATGAATCTGAACATGCAAGAGATTGAGAGCTTCAGATTACCAGAGAAGATGATTGACAGATGAGATTTCAGTCAGTTCAAAGCATCACATGACTTCAGATGATCTGGAATATGAAACACAAGACATACGGACTACGGTTATGATACTTTTACGATGGTTTTTCATTCTTTGTGGAGCTTGACAGTCTGTTATTGAATGAGAAAGAGCTGTATACAGCAGGATACAGGGTTTGTAAAAGCATGATGGTAAAAAAGTGAAATACTGGAAGGATAAATCTACACCACACATATTCAATAGCAGGATCTGCTGTGGTTTCTGGTCTCTTCATCAGACTCAGCGGTATGGAAACCTGTCAGATGTTTACAGAGGTCAGAATCTGCTTCAGACATCAGCGGTAGATCAGGGATCAGACACCCGCGGGTCACGCCAGGGATTAAACTCTCTCCTCCATCTGCAGATCACTGGAGCAGAGCCTGCAGGGTCACAGATCACAGCCATTATTAATGATTGCACTGGAAGCTCGGAGTTATCATGCACATGTGGGTAGCTGTGCACGCTTTACTATGTAAAACAGCATTTTATTAAACTGTATCATCATATTCCATGCAGATTCCATGACCTCATATTAATAGAGGAAAACATATTAATCAGGAACTAGTGAAAGCAAAAAAGTTGATTAAGAATAGAGAAAACAGAAATACATAATATTTTAAAAGATAGATCAAAATACAATTACAAGGAAATCAAAAATAGCATTTGAACGTGAACGTCCAAAAAAAAAAAGAAAGTTCTATATTTCAAAATGTTGGAAAATTTAAAAGTTCAAAATAAAGTTCTAATCAAAACAACATTTAAAAGTTCAAAAGTTCTAAATTTCAAATAAAAAAAAAGAAAGTTCCATGTTTCTAAATGTTTTGAAAATTGAAAAGTTCTAAAAGTTCTAAATCTCAAAGAAAAAAAAAAAGTGTAAAGGTTAAAAAGCTCTAAATTTCAAAACGTTTGAAAATTTAAAAGGTCAAAATAACGCTCTAAATTGCAAAACAACATTCAAAAATGTGAAAGTCCAAACAAACCCCAAAAGATCTACATTTCAAAATGTTTGAAAATTTAGCTCTAAATTTCAAAAAATGTTTAAAAGTTTAGATGTTACATTTCAAAACAAGATTAGAAAATGTAAACGTCCAAAAAAGAAAGTTCTATATTTCAAAACAACATTTGAAAATTCAAAACAATGTTTAAAATTTCAAAAGAAAGTTCAGAAGTTCTTAATTTCAAAAGAGTTTGTGAAAATGTGAAAGTTCAAAAGAACATTCGGACATTCAAAAGACAGTTAAAGAAGACTATTCAAAAGTTTAAAGAGAATTTGAGAAATACACTAAAATGTTGATAATAATAAAATCATTTGAGGACATGTCAATACAGTATGTATTGATAAAAAGGTTTGTTGCTGTAGTGTTAATGGTGAGAGAAAGGTAGCGTGCAAGCGGCCGTGATGCCGTTTAATCCCTGGCACGGCTGGCATGAAGAGGGCAGCAGGTGGCACTAATGTGGTCTGGCATTGGAAGTCTTTCACACACTCTGTGACCCCGCTGAGTCTCTTTGAGCGTGAAAAGAGCCATGCGGTCAGTAAATGAGCCCTGAGCCCACTTTCTGATTCAACACTTTCTATTGTCTCAAGTGACATCAGTGAAACAACAACAACAGCTAAGCATCAAAATGATGTGCCCTTTGAACAAAAACAAAAATGCACTTTGCTCATTCACGTGGTTTGATGCAAAATGCAACCCATCATAAATGTATGCAAAATACTTTGCTAAGCAGAATAAAAAAAATGCATTGATGCATCGTTTCTCAACGTATAATTTGCTGTGTGTTTTTGGACGTGGATTTCAATGCTCACATCTGTATCTCATGCTGTTAAAATAATCTGTCCGCTCAGAACTGCTTCAGGCGAAAACGACCAAACAGCTGCTCTTCAATCACAAACATCAGAACGAAACAACACACCATTGTTCAAAGGACTCATGTGTAAGAGCCAAAGGTGCTCATAAACATCTGAGTCAGCTCTTCTCCTCCTCACATGAGCGTAGCAGGGTTTTTAAGCTCAAATTTAAGACTTTTTAAGACCTTTTTTAAATACCATATAAGTGGGGTAGGGCAATGTCTATGGTAAACTATTAAACTGTAAAATGACTGTAAAAAGCATGATTTACAGTTCAAATACATGTTTCACAAAAAAACTAAAAGTTTTATAAAATGATACACTTCACATTTCAGCCTTTAAACCATTTTTAAGAAAATGGATATGGAATCAAAAGTATTAATTATTATATTTATCAATAAATTATTATATTAATTAAATAACATACAAACACATTTTACAGTTTAGATTTGTATAATGAATTATCTTCTTATCGATCCACCAGTCACAGCTCTGCGTGTTTGCCGGGTAAAAACATGGGTTGATTTTCACATTGGTCTGAACAAAAACAACCCAATGTTCCTGCAATACCAGAGGCTGCAGTTCTAGGACCATATGTTTTGGGACAGCGCCATCTAGCCAATTCTATTCCAACAGAGGAGACCTGATTCAAACAAGTACTAATAATCACACTAATTTGTACCACAATTGTTTTACTGTTTACTACACTTTAAGTGGGTCAGACATCAGACGTGAAGTGCTGCGGCTAATGAACTTAAGTCTCGCACAGACACAAGTCTGTCTTTCCAAGAAAACTAAATTTAAAACCAGAATATATATATAGAGTATATTGAAATAAAGTAGGTTAAATATTTCAAGAGGGTTACCAACGAGTATGTTTAGGGTTAATTAGGACAATAATTAAGTGTATACAATTAAACAACTAATTCCTTAATAATAATATACAGAATATTATATACAAACCAGAACACCATAGCAACTGCATTGCAACTCCATGGCAACCACCCAAAATACTCTATCAACCACCTAGAACACTATAGCAACTGCATAACAACTCCCTAACAACCACCCAAAATATTCTAGAACACCATAGCAATGCAAATCCATAGCAACTCCATAGCAACCACCCCAAATACCATAGAAAACACCTAGAACACCATAGCAACTGCATAGCAACTCCCTAGAGACCACCCAGAACACCTTAGCAAAGCAACTGCATAGCAACTCCCCAACTACCACCCAAAATACCCCATCAGCCACCTAGAACACCTTAGGAAATGCATAGCAACACCCTAACAACCACCCAAATTATCATACAAACCAGAACACTATAGCAACTGCGTTGCAACTCCCTAGCAACCTCCCAAAATACTCTAGCAACCACCTAGAACACCATAGCAATGCAACTCCCAACAACCACCCTATATAACCCAGTCAACCACCTTGAACACTATAGCAACTGCATAGCAACACCCTAGCAACCACTCAGAACACCTTAGTAATGCAACTAAATAACAACTCCCTAGAAACCACCTCAACTATCCAAGCAACGATCTAGAACACCATATCAATGCAATTGCATAGCAACACCACAACTACCACCCACAATACCCCATCAACCACCTAGAACACCATAGCAACTGCAAAGCAACTCCCTAACAACCACTCAGAACACCTTAGCAAAACAACTGTATATCAACTCCCTAACAACCACCCTAAATAACCAATAACCAATTAACCACTTAGGACACCATAGCAACTGCATAGCAACTCCCTAGCAACAACCCAGAACACCTTAGCAATACAACTGCATAGCAACTCCCTATCAACCACCCAAAATATCCAAGCAGCCCCCAAGAACACCATAGCAACTCCCTAGCAACCACCTAAAACTCCATAGCAACTCCCTAGCAACCACTCAAGATACACCAGCGACCACTTACTTCTCCCTAATAACGTACATGATGGTTTCTGAAGGCAGATGTTCTTCATCACTCGAGGTCATCTTCTCGATTCGTTGAGCTTCAGCATTCTTTGCTCACTTGCTAGTGGCCATTAAAGAGAGAAATGGATTAGCTGAGGCTCTGGGCAGCAGTTAGTCTGCACATGAAAGCAGCCGATGTTCCCATCAATGGCTAAAACTAAACAAAACCATGTTGTGTTTTGTGGGGCTTCAGCTCAGCTTCTCCACAGGCCTGAATCGCTCCTCTGGACCAAAACCAGCTGTTTGTCTTGAAAGCCCAAGGATTTGTTCTTCCTTATCAAAACTCCTGCTGTTAAATATGTGGAGTGTGAGCAGGAGGAAGGTACGGGTCCAGGGCTCTGACGATATATGATGCTTTTAAGACGATGGCTCTGATGAAGATCAGTTCAGAGTGTTTAAAGCTGCCACAGATCTGGACGTGTGTTAGATACTCTATGTTTAGAAAAGCTCAAATGAATGAGTAAATATTGGATTATGTCTTCTGCACACTAATGCACGTCAGCTCATTCATCTGTCAGATCTGAGAACAGAGAGTTTAAAACATCAGCATATATCAGACCAGCAGACTCTGGTTTTGTACATTATGCCAGTGTGTTTTACCCATAATCCCCTTCTGAGCAGAGACGCGTCAACCATATTCATATCAACCATACTTACTGGACATTACGCTTTTTGAGACCGAATCGTTGTTTCATAATTAAGAGTTCGGCCCAGTCTTATTTTAGTATCACCAATATTACATTTCTGTTGATATTTTGAATTAAAATGTTACTTTTCTGTTTTTATTTTAGTTTTAAAGTTTTAGTAATTTTGATGTTGAATGCACGAAGCTTGAAATTAAAATAAAACATGTAAGAAATGTAATTTATATTTAATTTAATTTCTGAATCAAAGCATTGTCTGATGAATCTTTGATCGTGTCATGATTTGATGTTTGGGTGAACTGATCAGTGTGAGCACAGAACCGAGTCTGTGGACCGAATCAATGCTCATCAGCATCTCATGTCCTCCAGATACGATCAGCAAACTTACTCAGAAACACCAGCAGATCTCCAGAGACAGAGAGATCCATGAGCAGATCCTGCAGAGCAGAAGAGGAGAGAACTGAACATCTGACTGATTCATGAACACTGAACCGACTCAACTGAATCATTCCAGAGACAGAGAGATCCATGAGCAGATCCTGCAGAGCAGAAGAGGAGAGAACTGAACATCTGACTGATTCATGAACACTGAACCGACTCAACTGAATCATTCCAGAGACAGAGAGATCCATGAACAGATCCTGCAGAGCAGAAGAGGAGAGAACTGAACATCTGACTGATTCATGAACACTGAACCGACTCAACTGAATCATTCCAGAGACAGAGAGATCCATGAGCAGATCCTGCAGAGCAGAAGAGGAGAGAACTGAACATCTGACTGATTCATGAACACTGAACCGACTCAACTGAATCATTCCAGAGACAGAGAGATCCATGAACAGATCCTGCAGAGCAGAAGAGGAGAGAACTGAACATCTGACTGATTCATGAACACTGAACCGACTCAACTGAATCATTCCAGAGACAGAGAGATCCATGAGCAGATCCTGCAGAGCAGAAGAGGAGAGAACTGATCATCTGACTGATTCATGAACACTGAACCGACTCAACTGAATCATTCTCAGTGAATCAACTCAACACACTTCACCTGTTTGAGTTCATTGCTATTTTACACTCACTATCACTCTATATAGACTAATACAATCAGATACAACAATAATTTCTCAAATATTTATTACAATATATACTGATAAATTCAACATTCACATGACTCGATGCTTTCAACTGATTTCCTATTGAACTGTCACTAACTGAATTGCAGTGCTAACATTTTTAAAATACAGTGAATTAATCTCCCAAGTTGATCATAATGCACAATATTTCCATCTAATGTGTATTTTGAGCTGCAGCTCGTCATATTAATTGAGTGTTTTTACTAGTTAGCAGTAAACCGGTTACCTCAGCTGAATATGTTCGCAGATTTGTGTTGCATGCAGTGTTGGGCAACGATTAATCGCATCCAAAATAAAAGTTTTTTTTCGTGTACATAATATATGTGTTTGTGCTGTGTTTGTTTGTTTATTATAATATATAAATACACACACATGCATGCATATACAGTATTTAAGAAAAATATGTTATGTTTATATATTAAATATATTTATATATATATATATAATATAAATAATATGAATATAAATATATACATGTAAATACATGCAAATATTTTCAAAATATACTGTATGTGTATGTCTATATATATACACAGTACACACATATATTATATAAACAAAAACATTTATTTTGGACACGATTAATCGTGATTAATCGTGATTAATCGTTGCTCAGCACTAGTTGGATGTCTTTGATGTAGAAAGTCTTCGGAGTGGAAATATGGATATTTTACATACTTTTTTCGCTTATTTCAGCTAACGTTAATCTCTAGCGAGCTAATCCAGTAGTAGCACTGACAGTATCGTGTAAACATGACTGAAGGCGCGAAAAGAGGAGGAACAGACATAACCGATTCAATTGAGTCATTTACGCTGAAATCGCTCCGATTGATTCAAACTTGAGACTTCATTCAGTTCAAGCGATTCACTAACAAAAACTGTTAAAAAGAGCCATTCATTTTCAAATTTCGACATCGCTTGTAGTGATTTTACAAAGGATGTAGTGATGGGTTAAACGGAGTTTTTTGAAACTCTGAATAAAACCAATGTGTCGCTCCAATCGGATCGCGGATCGTTTGCTTCAGATCAGCTTTGGAGCGTGTATCATGAATCATTGATTCTGATCGGACCTTCAAAGCGGGTTTTTTTTTTTTTTTCTTCAATGCAGGTATCGTGAATCATTTGTTTCAGATTGGGACTTCGAGTGCGTATCACGAATCATTTGATTTAGATCGGAACTTCGGAGCTGGTTCATGAATCTTTTGATTCAGAATGGCTCTTTGGAGTGCGTATCACAAATCATTTGATTTAGATCGAAACTTCAAAGTGCAATGCGCTCCGAAGTTCTGATCTGAATAATGATTCGCGACCCGATTCGTAGTCTCAGAGCCGATCCTCCCTATACGCAGAATACGCAGGCTGCATAGGGCCCCCGAAACACCAGGGGGCCCCCTTGCTCTCAAAGATGTTTTAATTTTAGTTTCGATTTTGAATTTGGCCAGCTGTCGTGGAATCATTTCTTTTAATGCGGTGCGCTGTCACGCTCTCTATGTAAAAATCTTGTAACGTGGATGTCATACAGTCTCAAAAAAACAAAAAAAAAAACTAGTTGAATGCTTACCGCGAAGAAATACGGTTTCTCGAGTGCCTTCCGCGAGCGCGATTCAAGACGGCGTGAAACACGGACAAATGCGTTTCATTTACCCCCGGGGGGTAGGGCCCCCAGAAGCCTAGGATCGGCACTGCGTACTCTCCAAATCAAATATCGCTATTCTTTTGATTCAGATCAGAACTAACCGGGTTTGTGAATATTTTGATTCAGTTCAGGACTTTGATCGGAGCGGGTTCGTGAATCATTTCATATCGGAACTTCAGAGCCTTTATCTTGAATCATTTGACTCAGATCGGGACTTTGGAGTGTGTATCGCAAATCTTTTTTCAGATTTTTTGTTTTTCATAAAACAGTAAAACATCAAATCCATTAAGGCAGTACAGTTATAAAAACAGTAAAACATCTTAAACTCTTAAAAAACTCTTAAAAAAGTTTGAAAATCACTTTAGACATCTTACAGACTGTAAATGAGAATGAAAACCACAGATGGAAAATTGTTTTCTGGCCCAACATGAAGAGGTAAAACTGTTCTCAGTTGTTTGTATTGAATGGTAACGTCACTTCCACAGTCGTTTGGTCCTGATCGGACACCTCTGAGCATCTGGCTCGACTCCATGCGTGTGAGAGGCGTATCATGAGCTCAGGAAATTAAAATCAGACTCTGGACAGGAAGAAGGGCTGAACAGAATCAATGTGTCGACCTTATCAACAGTGAGCTGAACAAATATTCCCATAATTCAATTTGAGTCCGTCCACAGCTGAATGTGGCCCGTGAAAACAACAGAGGTTAATCAAACAAAGACTCGCTGGAGGAGTTCGCTTTCAGGACGAGAGAGAAGTGTTTCGATGTTTTGTGTCTTGAAACTGAGCAAAAATGTGTCCAAAAAGAGAAGAGACAGTCTAAATGAAGTCACACCACAGACTTCTGTTGTTTTTGTATGAAGCTCATTATAACGACTAACACATACTCTACAATATATACATATATATATATATGGAAATTAAAAAAATTACATCATTATTTCGGTCCTGTCCAAGTTTCTTGCTGATAAAGAAAGCCCAAAGAGACATAAATAAATAAAATAAAATCATTTTAAATAGGATAAATAAATAATACATAAATGATACAGCAAGCAAAAAAATAAATAAATAAAAACACATAAATAAATAAATAAATAAATAAAAATAAAGAAAGAAATATAAAATAAAAATAACTAAACAATACAATAATAATTAAAAATAAAAACGAAAGAAAACATCTTTCTAAAATTCCAAAAATAAAAAATAAAATAAATGAACAAATACAAAAATAATAATACAATAAAAATAAATAAGTGATAAAATACTAAAAATGTAATTAAATAAATCAAATAAAAATGAAAGCAAGCAACATCTTTCTAAAATTCCAAAAATTTTAACAAATCGTCCTGTCCTCAAATTTCTTGTTCATACAGAAATATATAGGCAATATATCAAAATGAATTAAAAAAAATATAAATTCTTGCTGATACAAAATGCAAAAAGCAAAAAAAAAAAAAAAAAAAAAAAAAAAAAGTGTTGTTATAGACTAGTTAAACTAAAATCATTATTTGAAATCAGACAAATATTAACTATATTCATATTTTCTTTACATACGTGTTGATTCTTTTGGTTGTTCTTAAAAGCATTAAAATGGACTTGTTTTTTTACATCCTCTGGTGCTTCAGAAGTGATTTCTCCGTGTAGAAACAGAGTCACACTGCTTTGGTGATCTGGATCAAACACTCCGGTGATGTGTGAAAGCTTTTGAAGAAGACAGAGAAAGATCAGGTTGATAGTTTGATCTTTTGTGTGAGTTTAAAGACTTCCGTCGACACATCGGGGTGAATTGTGGTGTAAAGATGAGAGAAGATGATTATCTGAACACATGAATCCCAGCATGTCTGTGTGTGTGGTCTCAACATCTCGTCTGAGCTCTTTATCTTCACTATATGTATAGTGAACACACACACACACACATATATATATATATAATTGCAGAAAAAAGGAACAAATAATAACAATACAAAAAATAAACAAATAAGGGGTTTTTTTTATTATATAAAAAAAGCATAGCTCACATTCAATTTTAACAAATAAGGATATTACAAAGTACCAGGGGGATTGAAGATTGTATCATACTATTTTAAACGTCACAGACTTTTTTTTTTTTACTTTCTAGTCTTATTGAAGAAATATAAAAGTCAAAGTCAGAACAAAACAAATTTAACATAGGAGATGAATTAGGAAATTTTAGTTTATGTATGTGAAATTTTGCTAATAAAACAAAAAGGTTAACAATAAATTCTAGATCCTTATTGCTTTTGTTTTCATAATATAAGATAACAGCTCGGTCTTCAATACCATCATGCCTGACCTTCTCTCAGACAAACTGACACAGCTCTCCGTGCCCACCTCCATCTGTCAGTGGATCACCAGCTTCCTGACAGACAGGCAGCAGCTAGTGAGGCTGGGCAAACTCACATCCAGGACTCTCACCATCAGCACTGGCGCCCCTCAGGGATGTGTTCTCTCCCCACTGCTCTTCTCCCTCTACACGAATGACTGCACTTCAAAGGACCCCTCTGTCAAGCTCCTGAAGTTTGCAGATGACACTACAGTCATCGGCCTCATCCAGGACGGTGACGAGTCTGCTTACAGACAGGAGGTTGAGCAGCTGTCTGTCTGGTGCAGTCTTAACAACCTGGAGCTCAACACGCTCAAAACTGTGGAGATGAAAGTGGACTTCAGAAGGAACCCCCCTGCTCTCCCCCCACTCACCATCATGAACAGCATGGTGACTGCAGTGGAGTCATTCAGGTTCCTGGGAACCACCATCTCTCAGGACCTGAAGTGGGACAATCACATTGACTCTATTGTGAAAAAGGCCCAGCAGAGGCTGTATTTCCTCCGCCAGCTGAGGAAGTTCAACCTGACACAGGAGCTGCTGATACAGTTCTACTCTGCCATCATCGATCTGTCCTATGTTCTTCTATAACTGTTTGGTTCAGCTACCAAAACAGACATCAGAAGACTACAACGGACAGTCAGGACTGCTGAGAGGATTATCGGTGCCCCTCTGCCCAGCCTCCAAGAACTTTACACCTCCAGAGTGAGGAAAAGGGCTAAGAAAGTCACTCTGGACCCCACACACCCAGCTCACTCTCTCTTTGAACTGTTGCCCTCTGGCCGGCGCTACAGATCACTGAGCACAAAAACAGCCAGACACAAGAATAGTTTTTTCCCCCAGGCTGTATCCCACCTGAACAACACATAACACACCCCGGTACTGTACATCTGTAAATAACTCATCAAACCTTCATCTGTACATAGGACACATTCACAGTTCTGTCTATGGACATTTTTCTTTCTGTATATTTTTATTTCTTATTACTATTGTTATTCTTAATTATTGCCTATTCTCTTCATTATTAGTGTTCTTTATTACCTTAATTATATGTTGTCTCTGTTTGCACTGTTGTCTGTTTGTACTGTATTGTTTCTGTACTGGAAGCTCCTAACACCGAGACAAATTCCTTGTGTGTGCAAACACACTTGGCAATAAAGCCCTTTCTGATTCTGATTCTGATAACATCCTTTAAAGTAAAGCAATTATTAATATTCATTAAATTAAATATAAACTAAGTGAGTATAAAATAAAATAAGTGAGTCAGCATCTCTTTCTCACTATTACAAAAACAGCATAATGTCCACAATATATTCTGCTGGAAATATAAAATGATTTCATCAATGTCAGCAAATAATTCTGTCATCTTACAGAAGTAAATAGTTTGCAAACAGCATTTCAAGTTGACTAAAAGGCAATGTGAATTTCACTACCAACTAAAGCACAAAATAAAATAATAATAATAATAATTATTATTATTATTATTCAAACAATTGCTCGTCAAACAAATAGTCCCGCCCCCAAACTCAAGTGATTGGTTGAGTCGGCCGCTTAATCAGATAATAATCAGTTAATTATCAAATAATCAGTTCAAATAATTCACATTAATTTTATCGGAACATCACAGGCTTTATATATGCTAATTTAATTTAATTTAATTAATTTCATTTCATTTCATTTCATTTCATTTCATTTCAATTTAATTTAATTTAATTTAATTTAATTTAATTTAATTTAATTTAATAATTTAATTTTAATTTTATAATTTAATTTAATTTTAATTTTATAATTTAATTTAATTTAAATTTTATAATTTAATTTAATTTAATTTAATTTTATTTTATTTTATTTTATTTATTTAATTTTATTTTATTTATTTATTTGCATACTGGGTATTACACTGCAAATAAATAAAAATAAATAAATAAATAAAATAAGCATATATAAAGCCTGGGATGTTCCGATAAAATTAATGTGAATTATTTGAACTGATTATTTGATCTGATTAAGCGGCCGACTCAACCAATCACGTGAGTTTGGGGGCGGGACTATTAATTTTTTTTAATAAGGCATAAATAAAGTTCAAATACAACTTCAAATCAACAACTGAACACTTATTATTAGTGTTGATAGCTACAGAAAATAGAAAGAAAGGGAAAAACAACAACAACAACAACGTACAGATAAAGCAGAATAAGACAAGAAAAAGAAGGGTCTTATTATTCTAACAACAAAAACAAGTTCAAAGCATTTAAGAGTCTCTTTGTGTTTCTGTCCAGCATGTAATGAAGAGACTTCACAAATATCTTGTTCATTCTTCCTTCCGCTGAAGTGGGGTTTACTCTTTAAAAACTTACATCTGTCAATAAAGTGTTTGCACAAAATAATTAAGTTATTTATCAAAAAGTCTAGGTTCTTATCTTTCAACAATAACTTTAATTGAGAGCACAGTCAAAGGGAGACGCGCATCTACTGATAGAGAAATGAATATCATAATTGCATGATATTGCATGAAAGCTGTGGAAAATAGTTATTGCTATTTAAGACAATAATATATTGTTTTCCTGGTTTATATAGCCTAACAATTTAAACATGGTGAAAATGAGAGTGAAATAGCTACAGAAAGTCAGAATAAAGTCTATGTGGAAATCACAGAAACAATTACTCAAAAAGTGTTTTATTATTTTTTTTCAGGTTTCAGATTCACTGAATACATTTAGACCTTTGACTAGGATCTGAACATCACAGATTAAGCTCAATATTATCAACACAAATGTCAAAGCAGCTGGATTCACATGATAGATGAGAGCTTAATTAATTGTTATCATGTGTAAACAAAGAAAAATCACGTGTTATATTGCCAATATTTCTTGTAGGGTTCAATGCAATATGATTTTCCATGCCTAAAGTCTTCAGATCTTAAGGGTCAAATAGAAACTGATGTAAAAACATGCATAAAACCTCTAAATGAAGCATGAGCTGATGATATTCTCTCATTTTAAGTCACTGTCTCCACCTGCTGGTCAATCTTCATAAATGCATCGGCTTATTTCTATATATTTCCTATATTCTGACTTCATATATTTATAAATAGAGCAGCTCTGTATTTGTTTTGAAAAAATATTTTTCAGAATTGTATATAAAACAAAGAATATTGGAGTACATTTTACATCTCAGTTTTTTCTACTTCAAAATGTTATTTTAATTAAGTGTGTTAATTGCTGTTTGTAATTCTTTGTAAAATTTACTAGCAATGGCTGAGTAAAAAATAGTTTCTACGCCAATTTTTTGAGTGTATATTTATAAATATAGTAGGTTGTAATCCACAACTCTTCTAATTGTAGACCCTCTAAGACCGGGTTTGAGGAGCTCAAAGAGATGTGAGCACAAAATGAGAAAAACAAATTAAGACAAAAAGCCCCAAAATGACCAGAAATGAACATTTCTTTCCGAATGCAAACATTTTGAAACACTGACCTGCACTAATGAGCCGGATAGTGACGAATATACCTGAAGAACATTTCCATTCATCTCAATGAAGCTGATGATCTTCTGATAATCTTTGCTCATCTCAGCTCTGTGCCTTTAGACAATACTGGAAAAATATATTGGAATAAGTGGTTTATATGTTATAAAAGTCAGATTGCATAAACATTTTTGAATGTTTTTCAATGGAGAAAGATGCTTTTGCTCCCATAATGATGCAGTTATGAATGACATCTGCTTATCATTAACAAAAAAAAACAAAAAATGTTACTTGAAATAAAATCAACAATAACTGAAATAAAAAATGATTTCAGCTAGTTGCTAAAACAACATTTCTCATTTTGTTTAGTTTAACAAAATACTAAAATAGCAACTAAACTAAAATTATCAATTTTTTTTTAATTATTTACTTTTTATTTTATATATTTATACATTTTTATATATTTGAAAAAAAAGACAAAAACACAACATAATTACCAAAGCTTTAATATTAAAGTGAAAATATAAAAATAGAATCTAATTCAATATATTAACAAAAACCATAATTGTAGATCAACTAATCTAAGTAACACAGGGACAGTGTCAGGGAGTCTCTGTCACCAGCCCAGTCACCACTCTCACCTGTTCACAATCACCTGAACACTGATCACCCGCACCTGCAACCTGCAATCAAGCACTCCTTATATACATGCTTCACTCAGACACTCATGGTCCGGTCTACCGGTCACCTACCTGAACTAGCCTGACTCACTCTGTACTTACCTTCGTGTGCTTCCCCTCAGATCCTCCTGCGATTCCTTCTCCTCAGTTCCTGCACGATCCCGATCCACCTGCAAAGAACGATACTTCAGTCATCCCAGATAAGAACCAAAGAACTGCCACTTGTGTTTCTACTCACCTCGTCACAGTATCAGCTCTCTCATTCAACCAACCTGTCAATAAACTCACTTTGTATCCACTAACCCCTTGTTCTCCTGCCTGTGTGTCATGACAGACAGATTGTTAAAATATGAAATAAAATTAAATCTTAAAGCTAGTTTATTCAATGCTTTATTCATCTGCTGCAATGCTCTCTATGAATGATCTTTAGTTAGAATCTTATCTCAGCAATATTGATTGATTTTGATATTTACAGTATTAAATCATAAGCATCATGCAATTAATTTAACTGAATTTTTGTTGAACGACAGGCCTAATAAAAGTATAAAGTGTCCATATACCTACAGAAGTCTTGTTGTTTCTCATCACGCTGAACATTTGCAGATTATATTGTCAAATTTCATCAATCTACTTTCAAAACATGCAACACTTTTCCATTAAAAACAGACAAACCAACCAAAATAAACATATTTCATTTTATTATGATGATCAGCATTAGTACAGTGCTGTAGATTCCATTGCATCCATAAAATCTCATTTACATTTCATTTTTACTGTAGCACCAAAGATTTCATTATAAAACACTGGATACTGTACTGAAGAATAAAGACACTCTATAAAATAATCTTTGGGTAATAAGTGGAAAACAAGCCCCGCAAACATGCAAACTGTCTGATGTTCACACTTCAAGTATGAATATTAAAAACACATTGACAAAGCTGAAGTGTTAATACACAGGTGTAAATCATGGCACATAGTGCATCATACAGTCCTTTAATTTCTGATACAGACCTCATATAGTTCAGTCATCTATCAACACGATGATAGTCAAAGGTTGGTTAGCTGCTCGTGGATGATCTGTTATGCCATATGTTAACAAGTTATACTATCTATAATATCACACATTAAGCGTAATGAAGCAGACTTTGGTTGAAAGTGAAAAGTGAGTAGTTAAAATGATTTATACTACATTACACATGCTTGAAATATCATCCAGCTATTTACATCTCTATAACTAACTCTAGTTCTGGTTAAAGCTCACTCAGTAGTATAAACAGCACCGTTACTCTGTAAACCTCTTGTTAACGACCAATAAATGGCAAAAGATCAATATTTAATAATATTATGATTTTCTTGTCATAAGGATGAGACATATGTACATTTAGTTACAGAATAAATACTGTCAAACATAAATAATGTACAACACAATCATATGCATGAGTGGTTATGATTATGAGAGGTAGGGTTATGCAGTTTTAATTTGATCTACTTTAATCTTCCCTTCTAATAAAACTGATGTGATGTTTGTCTGAGTTAACTCATCTGATTTTAAATGACTCCATTTAGTCCATTTAATTACATTTTGTGTCACATAATTTAATTTAGTGACTTCAATTAGAACTGGTTTTAGAATTTAGCTGGTTATGAAGACTGGAGTAATAATGCTGAAAATTCAGCTTTGCATCAAAGGGATAAATTACATTATATAACATATTCACACAGAAAACAGCTGTTTTATATTGTAATAATATTTTAGAATTTTTCTTGCATTTTTGATCAAATGAATGCAGCCTTGGTGAGCAGAAGAGACTTTCAGAAACATTAAAAAACCATACCTACCCCAAACTTCTGAATGGTAGTGTATTTGCTTTATAAAAACTGACCGTCAGTGTCAACTAATTCAATTTAATCTATAAAATAATTGATTTTTTTTTAAATCTGATTCAGCTGAATCAGGACTGGTTTTGGAATTTAGCTGGTTATGAAGATTGGAGTAATAATGCTGAAAATTCAGCTTTGCATCAAATGAATAAATTACATTATATAACATATTCACACAGAAAACAGCTATTTTATATTGTAATAATATTTTAGAATTTTTACTGCATTTTTGATCAAATGAATGCAGCCTTGGTGAGTGGAAGAGACACAGAAACATTAGAAAATCTTCTGAATGGTAGTGCATTTGCATTGTAAAAACTCAACTGACAGTCAGTGTTAACTAATTCAATTTAATCTGTAAAATAATTGAATTTTGTGACCTGATTCAGCTGAATTAGGACAGGTTTCAGAGGTTAGCTGGTCTTTTTTTGTCGCACTTGTCAAATAGTTGGTCACCTAAACCATCTTAACCCAACAAACCACATTAGGCTGGTTTATTTTAGCACAAATTTTAAAGTTTGCTTCTGTTTTGAATCAGATTAGTAACCATGTAAAATGCAAAAGCACATGCTGACCATGTTATGAACTCTTTTTTAGCACCGTTAACTGATGTCAGTACATTATTACATATTATTAAAATATCTTTTATATTAACCAGACTAGTTCATAAGGACATCTATTCATTTAGCTGACGCTTTTATCTAAAGTTGAAAATGATCGTCAGGATAAAGAGATTTCAGTAGCGCTCCTTTGCAGTGTTTTCTACCTTCTTCTAAATCGTCAAACCCATTTTAAGACAGACTTTGATGCAAGACACAAGTTAAACATTCAAATATACAAAAAATTCAATTACTTATATTTTCATATCAAGCAGTTTGCTGTCGTCAGAGTCTTTTGCTCCTTGTGAAATAAAAACAACTCATCTAAAACGTGTTTTACGTGCAGTAGTTCATGTCCTTTTGGGAAAAAAACAGATATTTTGGATTATGAAATGCTTTTAAAGTTGTTAAATGAATCCCTTTCTGTCAAAACTCAGCCCAAAATGAAGGATTTGACCGTTTCCTACAACTAAAAACTAAAAATAAACCCTTAAATGTGCTGTTGTTGCAACCAAATGAGCAGAATTTGGTCATAAATGATTCTAACAGGTTTCATTTAGTTGATCTCGACTGACCAAATGTTGATTCATTTTCACAAGAACACGTGACTACATCCATGTTACGATAATTTCGACATTTCCGTATAAAAACTAATCCAATCTGCATCCCGATCCGTCCTGATTCGTGAAGGGACTCACAGTTATTTGGTTCTTGTAACTTTCGGAAAGTGCAGAGGTGGGACGTTTCGTACTTGCTCTGTTTAGCGTAGCTGCCAGATGTTAAAAAAACATGCGAGTTTTTCTCAAGTTCATTTAGTGGACGTCTTTCTTACTGGATTTTGACAAAAAGGCCTGTATGAGGGTGAGGAAGACACTTCCCACAGAAACCACCGCAGCGGCCGTAGATTCTGCTACCGTCCTGCAACAATAAAACACAACGATGATTAAATCACTGCGTACAATAATAATTATTATAATAATCAGTGGTGGGGAAAGTTACTTTTATAAGTAATGCGTTACAATCAGTTTTGGGGGTAATGCATTACAAGTAACGCGAGTTACGTAATCAGATTACTTTTTTAAAGTAACTAATGCAGTAATGCATTACTTTTTAATTAAATAGAAGGAAATATCTGAGTTACTTTTTCAAATAAGTTACTTTGTTTCCCATGTATTGACTGACAGCTCTGGTGTTGCCATGGTGATAGAAATCAGGAGTAAGTGCAGAGCGTTGTGTGTGAACATGATCTTACTGTAGTTCTAGACTAAATAGCAACATGTATTTACTCATCACCTGCACAAAAACAGATTCAGTATTCCTCAAAATGAATAAAAACAGTCAAATGCAAACTCAGAATATTATAAAAACCTGCAGTAATTAAATATGTTAAATAAGACATAACATAATTTATGTATTTGTGATCTTAGTGCTGCGTTCGACACTATAGATCATGACATACTCATAGATCGATTACAAAACTATATGGGTATTCAAGGGCAGGGTTTAAGATGGTTTATATCCTATCTGTCTGATCGTTATCACTTAGTCTTTTTAAATGGGGAATCATCTCAATTATCAGCAGTAAAGTATGGAGTGCCACAAGGATCTGTCCTAGGTCCTCTGCTATTTTCAATATACATGTTACCCCTTGGTAATATTATTAGAAAATACGGGATTAGTTTTCATTGTTATGCTGATGATACTCAACTATATATCTCAACAAGACCAGATGAAGCTTCTAAATTATCTAAGCTAACAGAGTGTGTTAAAAATGTAAAAGACTGGATGAACAATAACTTTCTCCTATTAAATTCAGATAAGACAGATATTAAAATATCTACATAAATCTATACATGTAAAGATTGTATTACTATACTGTGTAAAAAAAAAAAAGAATCAAAATGCTGAAAAAGCATTTTAAGCAACAATGTTTGGATTTGAAATCAAAATAATGGATAAATGTTGTATTTGTAGTAAACAGCCATGGATCAGGTGAACCTGTGTGAAAGCACAGTCAGTGCTGCTTCTGCACCGCTTGTGTACCACACATGGACCGCATACGCACTGCAAATGGAGTATGTGCGTCAACCTCACCTCACATACAGCTCACAAAATCAGACTGGTGCTGTGTGTAAGCTATTGTGCCACAATTGCACGATTGTCAAAACAAAAATGCAGTGCATGATCAAACATTTAGGTTAGATAAATATATATTATTGTCTAAAAAATGCCCCCTCCACCCCTCAAATGAAATTCAGGCTCTGAATAAATGTCTAAAATGTCTATCTTGATTGGATCATCACTATAAATAATTCTACACAATAAAAAGAAGGCTTTAAAAAGATCGGTATCGGTGATTGTATCGGCAGATACTGCTTTCTGTGATCGGTGATCGGCCTAAAAAATCTTGATCAGAGCACCCCTATTCATATTTAGTCTAGAACTAAGATCATGTTCACACACAACACCTCTGCACTTACTCCTGATTTCTCTCAACATGGCAACACAAGAGCTGTCAGTCAATACATGAGAAACAAAGTAACGCATTACTGATTTGAAAAAGTAACTCAGATATTTTACTGTAAATTAAAAAGCAATGTGTCACTTTACTAGTTACTTAAAAAGTAATCTGATTACATAAAGCGCGTTACTTGTAATGCATTACCCCCAACACTGATAATAATAATAATAATAATAATAATAATCCACGTCCTCACCTCTGACCGGTGAACTTTGACCGTGACGTAGTTGCCTTGGGAAACCCATTTAGTGGATTCTGCGACCTTCAGTCCTGTTCCACTGAGATTTATACTAAACTGACCCTAAACAATCAGAGAAGAGAGAGATTATTAGTGCATTACATAAAAATACATTAGTAAAACAATCTCCAAACATTAAGGTTAGTAACTCTTGTTTTTTTGGAAAGAAATTATACTTTTATTCAGAAAGGACACATTAAATTGATCAAAAGAGGGGGTAAATACATTTATAATATTCCAAAAGGTTTCTATTTCTAATAAATGCTGTTCTTTTGAACTTTCTATTCATCTGTGAATCCTGAAAAATAAAATGATCAGTTTCCACAAAAATATTGAGCAGCACAACTCTTTTCAACATTGATAATAATCAGAAATGTTTGTTGAGCAGCAAATCAGCATATTATTATGATTTCTGAAGATCATGTGACACTGAAGACTGCAGTAATGATGCTGAAAATACAGCTTTGATCACAGAAATAAATTACAGTTTAACACATATTCACATAGAAAACAGTTATTTTAAATAGTAATAATATTTCACATTTTTACTGTATTTTTGATCAAATAAATGCAGCCTTGAGCAGAAGAGACTCTTTCAGAAACATCTTGAGACTGACTCTGTGTTTGGACTGGTGTTTCTAAACATCTAGTCATCTAGGACGTATAATAATGGTACCTGAGGACATTTAGCGGCGCTGTAACAGTCTCCTGCGGACGCAAACGGGACGGGGCGACCAAACAACGTCTGACTGAACTTCACATCAGTCGCTGAAACACAATTAAACACAATCAGATGAGAATTAGATGAAATTCAACATGACGGTGAATCAGGACAAAACTGTTGTTTACAGAAGTGCATTCGGCAACATTTTACAAGGTTTCATTTGTTAACATTAATTAACTATGAACAATGTCAACAGCATTAATCATTCTTAGTTACAGTTCATTTCCACTACGTTTAAAATCAAAAGTTTTATTAATTAATGCACTGTAAACTAATGTAAATAAACCACTGTGTTCATATGAATTTATAATTTTTTAAATACATTTGTTTTTTATAAAATAATATATATTTATTATTTATTTTATTGTATTTATTACCGTATATTATTTCTATATATTTATAGTTTTATTTATATTATTGCTTAATGTCAGTTCATGTTAGTAATGCATTAGTTAACGTAAACAAATCAGACCTTACTGTAAAATGTTTCTGTATATTTTGCATGAATGTTGTGTCATCAGCGAGGTAAACGACTCACGGATGATGTGCATGCTGGAAAGATCGAGCCGTACGCGGTGAAAGACGGTGTAACCGGCCGCGGTGTAATCGTTCCTGCAGGCGCAGTCCTGTCGCCGACTGCCGTTATACGGACACTCAAACGGGTTCTGGAGCCTGCAAATATGATTCAAGAGAAATAATGATTATACATATGTGACCCTGGAGCACAAAACCAGTCATAAGAGTAAATTTTTTGAAATTGAGATTTATGCATCATCTGAAAGCTGAATAAATAATCTTTCCATGGATGTATGGTTTGTTATGATCTGACAATATTTGTAAATCTGGAATCTGAGGGTGCAAAAAAATCTAAATATTGAGAAAATCATCTTTAAAGTTGTTCAAATGAAGTTCTTAGCAATGCATATTACTAATCAAAAATTAAGTTTTGATATATTTACGGTAGGAAATTTACAAAATATATTCATGGAACATGATCTTTACTTAATATCCTAATGATTTTTGGCATAAAATAAAAGTGGATAATTTTGACCCATACAATGTATTGTTGGCTATTGCTACAAATATACCTGTGTTACTTATGACTGCTTTTGTGCTGCAGGGACACATATATTTCATTCAGTACTGGGAGTGTCCATAAAAAGTTTGATCTTTTTAAAAAGGATTTTTTTTTTTAGCCCATGTGTGTGTGTAGTGCATTTTTATGCTTCTTGAAATATCAAAACATTAGTTTACATTTACATTTATGCATTTAGCAGACGCTTTTATCCAAAGCGACTTACAGTGCATTCAGGCTATACATGTTTTATCAGTATGTGTGTTCCCTGGGAATCGAACCCACAACCTTTTGCGCTGCTAACGCAATGCTCTACCACGGAGCCACAGGAGCACCATCTTAACAACACCATCTTAACAACACCAACACCAGTTTAGAAACATCTTAACATCAGACTTTGACCCAGGAACAGAGCTGTGATATTTTTGAAAGAAGTCCCTTCTGTTGATCAAGGCTGAATTTATTTGATCAAAAATACATTTAAAATTGTGAAATATTATTACTATTTAAAATAAGTGTTTTCTATGTGAATGTGTGTTAAACTGTAATGTATTTCTGTGATCAAAGCTGTATTTTCAGCATCATTACTCCAGTCTTCAGTGTCACATGATCTTCAGAAATCATAATAATATACTGATTTGCTGCTCAAGAAACATTTCTGATTATTATCAATGTTGAAAACAGTTTTATTTTTGTGGAAACTGTGATACACTTTATTTTTCAGGATTCACAGAAGAATAGAAAGTTCAAAAGAACAGCATTTATTTGAAATTGAAATCTTTTCTAACATTAACATGTCTCTACTGTCACTTTTGATCAATTTAATGCATCTTTGATTAATAAAAATATTAGTTTCTTAGTTATCCCAAACTTTTGAATGGTAGTGTATCACCGTTTCTACAAAAATATGTTTTCAACATTGCTAATAATCAGAAATGTTTGTTGAGCAGCAAATCAGCATATTATTATGATTTCTGAAGATCATGTGACACTGAAGACTGCAGTAATGATGCTGAAAATACAGCTTTGATCACAGAAATAAATTACAGTTTAACACATATTCACATAAAAAACAGTTATTTTACATTGTAATAATATTTCACTATTTTTACTGTATTTTTGATCAGATAAATGCAGCCTTGCTGAGAAGAAGAGACTTTCAGAAACATTAAACATCATCATTATTGCAGTGGTTTGTCACTGAAGGTGTGTCTGTACCTGTATCCGTACACCTCGGAGTAATTGTCGGTCTGGCCGCTGCGCAGGGTCACGTACTCTTTGGGGAAAGCGCTCTGCATCTCGGCGCAGTAGATCTGCAGGATCTTGGATCGGACTTTGATGTAATGCTCTCCATCTTCCTGAACGCCTCCCTTCACCTGAAGCTCTCGACAGCTCGTGTGCAGCTCACCTGATCAGAGAAACACCTCAGCGCTTCACACACTCGAGACCTTTTTAAGACGAGTCATGGAGTACATTACAGGAGACACAACAGCAGGATTATTACAGTTAACTCAAACTGAAAAAACTGTCTTGTTTTCCAGTACAAATATCTAAACATACTTAAGATGCATTTCCTCGAGATGCAAAATGACTGAAGATATTAAGTCTCGTTTTCTGAACTGAAGTGAGTTTATGCTTAAAATAATAACACATCTGTCAATGAGGTCAGAAAAATAAACTTAATTCAAACGGAAAACTTTTTTTTTTTTTTTTGACTCCACTGGCAAATAAAATCACTTACTTTTGACACATTTTTCTGAAAAAAAAAGAGACTTTCCTCAAACATTTTTTTTTTTTTTTGCCGTGTAAAAATAAAACCATTAAAAAAACAGAAAACAAACAAAACATTTTTGTTACTTGTAATCAAATAAACATTAACTGAAATAAAATAAAACACAATATAATAATAATTTACTTTAACTTGATGTACTGATTTATCCCTCTGGTATTGTTCATTTGGGGGTCACACTGACCGAACACCTGAAATGTAACTTCTTTTTTTTTTTTTTTCAGTAAGATCAATGTAATATATTTTTGTTCCACAATATTTTTTATTTTGTATTTTGAGAGAATTTCATGTTACTAATTAACATTTATACAATAATTATGATATTCCCCCCCCCCCCCAATTATTATTATTTTTTTCTCTAAGATTTTTATATTACTTTTCAATTATGGTAGTATTTCATGTTAAAACAGAGACGATGCCTTTAAAATCCAATTTTTGAAGCCAGATTAGGGCCATCTGGTGGGAGTAAAAAAAAGAAAAACTTCTGCAATTTCATGGTTTAGCCACTTGATTCCTATATAGCTCTTTATAAAAGGCTTATAAATTCTCTAGTTGTTTTTAGGTATAAAGACATATATATATATATTAAGTTGTGGATTTGGATATATATATTTAGACATTCTCAAAGACAGCTTTTTGAAAGGTTTTGATGTTTTAGTGTGTAACCCCTTCCATGGTGTCTGTGTTTTGACTGCATTTTTGGCCGAATTATTGATTTTATTTCATGCATTTGCAGAAACATGCTTTGTGTTACAGTCACACTAGTTCATATATGTGTGCCTATGGGGGGGGGGTATTTTCGTATTTTTGTGTATTTCCCATTCATTTCCAATGGTGGTCATTTCTGACCGCGAACAACACAAGTGTGACTAATTTATTTTAAGACCATTTAACTTTTTCGAATCAAGTCCACATTTTTACATTTTTTTTTGTGGTCACATAGCGACTGCCACAAAAGTCACTGAGTTTTATACCATTCTGATGAAGTAGCGATTTAAAAAAAAAAAAAAAAAAAAATCCCGGTCTAAAATGTCCGAACAACACCAGAGGGTTAATAAATGCTGTAGAAGAATTGTTTATCGTTAGTTCATGTTAACTTATTGTAAAGTGTTACCATTTTTCCAGTGGAATATTTAATGCCATGACTTTATGAATTCAAGACTTTCTGTTTCAGTTTAAGACCTTTTTAAGAGGAAATAAAGAGCCCCAGAAACCCTGAGCATGAACTCACAGTCGGTCAGTCTGCAGGTGGCGTGTGTCTCCGGCCGGCTGGACAGCGGGCAGCTCTGAGACGGGAGGTTTTGAGCGCTGAGACACTGGACCGTCCTGTGCATGACTCCAGCGCCGCACGTCTGAGAGCACTAACAACACACACACAAAACCAGCACACTTCACTGCATCACATCAGGGTTCTTACACCTTTTACAAAATCACATTCAAGCACTTTCTAGGTGCATTTTCAAGCTTTTCCAGCACTTTAAACTCTGGTAAATTACATAAGACATACACAATTGACCTATCGGTAAGTGATTGTATTTTGGATAAAGTGACCACTTGAAATTAAAATTGCATTGATTTTATAATTTTATAATCAATGCAATTGTAATTTCAAGCAGTTTCAAGCACTTTATCCAAAATACAAGCACTTTTCAAACCTTGAATACACTACATAACAATTCAAGCATTTTCAAGGATCTCAAGCATCTGTATGAACCATGTTTTATGATCACACACAGACACACACTGACACACAGACACACACTGACACACAGACACACACAGACAGACACAGACAGACACACACACACACTGACACACAGACACACA
Source organism: Aspiorhynchus laticeps (assembly GCA_023376895.1). Classification (NCBI taxonomy): domain Eukaryota; kingdom Metazoa; phylum Chordata; class Actinopteri; order Cypriniformes; family Cyprinidae; genus Aspiorhynchus; species Aspiorhynchus laticeps. The sequence continues at coordinate 29,482,497 of CM041815.1, read as the reverse complement.
CAGACAGACACAGACAGACACACTGACACACACAGACACACAGACGCACGCACGCACGCACAGACACACAGACACACTGACACACAGACACACACAGACAGACACAGACAGACACACAGAGACACACAGACACACAGACACACAGACGCACGCACGCACGCACGCACAGACACACACACAGACACACACAGAGACACAGACGCACGCACGCACGCACAGACACACACACAGACGCACGCACGCACGCACGCACAGACACACAGACACAGACACAGACACAGACACAGACACAGACACAGACACAGACACACACAGACACACACAGACACAGACACACACACACAGACACACACACACACCTGGCTCCACGGCCCGGCGCTCCAGCGGGCCGCAGACGGACACTCGGACAGGACACACGGTCTGCTGTCGGCCGGCGGGCGCTCGGTGCAGTCAGAGGGAGACGCGTGTGAATACGTCTGCAGGTCAGAGGTCACGGCAGAGCAGTGCAGCGCCCTCCGCTGGAGTCCAGAGCCACAGCTCACCGAGCACTGAAACACATACAGCACTCATTTACATTCATTACTTTACATTCATTTAACGCCAGGTCAGCAGCAGCTGCTGATTTATTATCAAAATAATGTTCACAATAATTTAACAATTTTGTCTTAAGACAACAAACACAAAATAAACATATGTGTCCCTGCAGCACAAAAGCAGTCATAAGTAACACAGGTATATTTGTAGCAATAACCAACAATACATTGTATGAGTCAAAATTATCAATTTTTCTTTTATGCCAGAAATCATTAGGATATTAAGATCATGTTCCATGAAGATATTTTGTAAATTTCTTACCGTAAATATATCAAAACTTAATTTTTGATTAGTAATATGCATTGCTAAGAACTTCATTTGAACAACTTTAAAGATGATTTTCTCAATATTTAGATTTTTTTGCACGCTCAGATTCCAGATTTACAAATAGTTGTATCTCAGCCAAATATTGTCCTATCATAACAAACCATACATCAATGGAAAGATTATCAGAAAAAGATTGACCCTTATGACTGGTTTTGTGGTCCAGGGTCACATATAAAGTTAAATAACAATAACAAAAATAATAGCAATGACAATTAATATAGAGTCTTTCAACTTACTATATGACAAGAATTCTAAAATTATTTCAGGAGAAACCTTTTTAAATGTTAAAACATCAATATATTTTCTGAATAAAAACATCAACGCATTCATTATTCATTTACAAACATTAACATGGATTTATGTTTCTAATCACCTGAGAAAACTCATGTTTCAACATAAATTTAGGAGACAAACAAAGCGTCCATGAATTTCAAACACTAATGCTCTTATAATTAAAAAATATATATATTTTTTTATTATTATTTGTTATTATATTTTTTTTGCATGTGAATTGTAGTGGAAAGGAAGGAATTTCATTATATTTATATTTATTAATTATGTAAATTGGAGCAGCAAGTGATGGTATTTCATTGCTTTAATAAATATCTGTTTATTTATTTTTTATTTATTTTTATGTGAATTGGAACAGATAGTAAACAAATGTATTTATTTATTAATGTATTTATTTATTTATTGTGTTAATTGGGTCAGCAAGTGACAGTATTTCACTACTTTAATAAATAACTATTTATTTATTATTTTATTTATTGGAACAGCTTGTAAATGATTTTTTATTTTTTATTTATTTATTTATTATTTTCTTTATTTTTTTTATGTGAATTAGAACAGCTAGTAAAGGAACTTATTTATTTATTTATATTATTATTTTTTTTTTATTTTTTATTTATTTATATGTGAATTGGAGCAGAAAGTGAAGGGAAAGCAGTGTCTATCACACATGAATATGTTTGATCCAGCCCCTCTCTCTGATAGTTTATGGCGTCACTATCACTCTCTGGTGTTGAGCAGGTGTGTGCAGACTGTGCTGTACCTGACTCCATGCGGAGGTGATCCAGACGTACAGGCAGGTGGCGCTGTGACACGGCTCGTGTGTGTGGGGTTTGAGAGAGGCGTCACACACACTCTCCGGAGCCGCCTTCATCCCACCGTCCACACAAAACACCGATCTGGACCTCACGCCGCGGCCACAGCTCGTGTTACACTGGACACACACACACACATAATGTCCCGTCAAATTATAATAACTTTCTCAGTATAAAAGGACTTTGTATTTCTGCTGTACCAAGACTGTGTGGGCAGGGAAAATATGAATTATTATTAAATTATTTGATTTGCCATTGGTCAGTCAAACTGGCACTTATTATTATTGGCATTACTTCATTCTAAAAAATAAATTAATAAAAAAAATAATAATAAGTATAGGTGATCATAAAACAAATTAAAATACAAGTAAAAATGTACAAGTTTCTCTGTCTGTGACTTATGACATTATTGGCATTAAAAAAAAAAAAATTATATATAAGTACTAACTAACTAACTTATTTATTTATTGCCATAACAAGCTAGTTGTTCAGAATTTGCTTGCTGAGCTCATCAAAAATAATAACAACATACATTAAAAAATGCATAAATACATCTAAACATATATGTGCATTTATCTGTGTTCATTTAATTTTTTTTTATAAAATACAAGTAAAAAAGTACAAGTTTCTCTGATTGTGACTTATTATTGGCATTAAAAAAAATCTAAAATATAAAAAAATATAATTATTAAGTAATTATGTATAAGTACTATCTGTTCATTTAATAAAATAAAATAAAATACAAGTAAAAAAGTACAAATTTCTCTGATTGTGATTTATTATTGCCATTTTTGTATATGTATCTTATGTGCAAGTACTGTCTGTTTAATACATTTGTTTAATAAGTAAAATAAAATAAATTAAAATAAAATAGATCACAGCTTTCTCCAGCTGATGCATGACTTATTGGCATTTCTCATTAAAAATAAAACAGTGTTCTATAATATTTCATTAAACTTTAGTACCTTTCTCTGCATACATGACTTTGTATTTCTGCAATAACCAAGACTGTGTGTGTGTGTGTGTGTGGGGGGGGTATTATTATTAAATTATTTTGTCTGCCATTGGTCAGTCAAACAGATAGCCCCGCCCACAACTCATGTGATTGGTTGTACTGACGCACTGAACATCCAAAATCTTACACAAGGACATTTTATGAATAATTCACATAGAAATCTGCTTGTATATCATGAAGGATGAGCGAATCTCAGATGCAGCTCATAAACAACAACCGTATTTGACCGTTTAAGGTCAAGCGTTTGGAGAGACGGAGGGACACAAATCACACAGATTACATTCAGACGACATGAAGAAGAATCCATAAACACAGAGACATCAGAGCGTGCTTCATCTGCAGAAACACACGGAGAACCTCAGAAAACACACACACTCACACTCGTGCACACACACACACACACACTCGCACTCGCACTCGCACTCACACACACACACACTCACACTCACACACACACACACTCGCACACTCACACACACATACACACACACTCACACACTCGTGCACACACACACACACACACACACACACACTCGCGCACACACACACACACACTCTCTCACACACACACACACACACACACACACACACACTCTCTCTCACACACACACTCCCAAACACACTCTCTCACACACACACATACTCTCTCACACACACTCGCGCACGCGCACACACACACACACACACACACTCGCGCGCACACACACACTCGCGCGCGCACACACACACACACACACACACACACACACACACACTCGCGCACACACACACACTCACACTCACACACACACACACACACAAACACTCGCGCACACACACACACACACACACACTCACACACACACTCACACAAACACACACTCGTACACACACACACACACACACACACACACACTCGCACACATACACACACACACACACACAAACACACTCACACTCGCACACACACTCACACTCACACAAACACACACACACTCGCACACACACACACACTCGCACACACACACACACTCGCACACACACACACTCGCACACAAACACACACTCGTACACACACACACACACACACACTCGCGCACATACACACACACACACACACACACACACACACAAACACACTCACACAAACACACACACACTCGCGCACACACACACACACTCGTACACACACACACACACACACACACACACTCGCACATACACACACACACACACACACACAAACACACTCACACAAACACACACACACTCGCACACACAAACACACACTCGCACACACTCGCACACACACACACACACACGCGCACACACACACACTCGCATGCACTCGCACACAAACACACTCGCACACACACTCGCGCACACACACACACACTCACACACACACACACACTTGCGCACACTCACACACACACACACTTGCACACACTCACACACACACTCACACTTGCGCACACTCACACACACACACACACACTTGCGCACACTCACACACACACACTCACACTCGCGCACACTCACACACACACACTCACACACACACACACACTCGCACACAAACACACTCGCGCACACACTCGCGCACACACACACACTCACACACACACACACACACACTTGCGCACACTCACACACACACACTTGCACACACTCACACTTGCGCACACTCACACACACACTCACACTTGCGCACACTCACACACACACACACACACACACACACTTGCGCACACTCACACACACACACACACACACACACACACACTTGCACACACTCACACACACTCACTCGCGCACACACACACTCGCGCACACACACACTCGCGCACACACACACACACACACACACACACACAGACACACACACACTCACACTCGCACACTCACACACACACACACACACACACACACACACACACACACACACACACACACACACACACACACACAGACACACACAGACAGACACTCAACTTTAAAGGTAAAAATATGAGAAGGTGGAAGTTCAGGAAAATGTTTGTTTCTACACAAAAACTAGTTTAGTTAAGTTTACTTATTTTTAAAGCACATTTTTACAACCGTGGTTACCAAACGTGCTGTACAAGCATAATAAAAAATGACAAGAAGAACAGACTCGATACAAATCACAATTTGAACACCAAAAAACACAATTAATGTTCAAAACTCTAGCTGATTAAAAGCAAGTGATAATAAATATGCTTTAACAATTGAAATGGACTGGACAGATATTATATGCATAGGCAGTGCATTCCAGAGTGGGGTGGCAACTGAAAAGGCACGATCTCCTCTAAGTTTACATCTGGTTCTAGGAACTACTAACAAAAACTGATGGGAAGACCTCAAAGGCCTAAGAGAGGAATAACGGCTCACCAATGCTTACAAATATTTTGGAGCCAGTCCATTTAAAGATTTAAAAACAAACAATAAAAGTTTGTATTTAATTCTAAATTGCACAGGCAACCATTTAAGAGATCGGGGTAATATGGCATGCTTTCGAGTGCCGTCAGCAGTCTTGCTGCCGCGTTTTGAACTGATTGTAGCCGAGTCGAGGTTTTCTGGCTAACTCCCACATAAAGAGAATTACAGTGATCTAGGCGTGAAAAATAAAAGTATGAAAAAAAGTGTCTCTAAATCACTAAAAGACAGCAAGCGCTTCATTTCAGCTATAAGTCTCAGCTTAAAAAAGCAGGACTTTACCACAGAATTCATTTCCTTGTCAAATTTAAAATCAGGATCCAATAATACGCCTAGATTTTTCACCACTGCTTTGTTATATACATTCAAAGATTCAAGAGCAGCAGGAATAGAAGAACAGATTCCAACCAAAGAGCATGATCTCAGTTTCGTCTTCATTCAGTTTGAAAAAGTTTGCAGCCAACCATTTTTTTTTTTTTTTTTTTTTTTCTCCCGGCCTGTCAGTAACACAGATAACACATGACAGTACGTATGTGTAGCTATGCTATCATCATTCACAGCCTTTTTTTTTTTTTTTTTTTTTTTTTAATTAATTAATTTTATTTTATATACCCTTTTATTTAACCACACTATGACAGACAAGACCAGGGGACAGAGAAAACAAGAGAGAGAAACAAGAAAGAAGAAAGAAGAAAAAAAAAAAAGAAAAAGAAAAAAAAAGGTTGTGGGGAAAGTCAACAGAGAAGGGGAGAGAGAGAGAGAAAAAAGGAGAATGGGGGATAGAGAGAGAGAGGAAAAAAAAAAAAACAGAAAACAAAAAAACAAACAAAATAAAACAAAAAAACAGACAATTTGCTTCGATACCTGCTGACAAAAAGAGAAAACAACAGAAGAAAACAACCGAAGACACAACATCAAAGAGACTGCAGCAACAACCAACATCTGTATGAATCACAATAAATTCTAAATGTTAAATGTTATTGAGCAGCACACATAACTAATATTACAAAATAAGTTTTGAAGCAACAGCAGATCAAGACAATGTGTGTCTGTGAGCACCTGTTTTTACACCAATGTGAATGCTTGAGTGTACACCTGTGTGTGTGAGCGCGCTTGTGTTCATAAGGTTCCTCCATGTAAATGTTTAATAGTGTGTGTGGGGAACAACAGCCCCATCCCGCAAGGCATGAAGCAGGCACGGAAAAGACCCGGGCCCCAAACATCCGGAGGCCCCCCAGGGCACGGGACCCCCAGGAGAACCACCGCAGGGACAACCGCGGCCTCCACCCAGAAAAGGGCAGAGGAGAGCCCGAAGGTGGGACCTCCGACAGCCACAGTGTAGACGCCCCAGGGTGCCGTGGCGGCAAGCCCGCAGGCTCCACCGGCAGCCGACCACACCAGGGCGGACCGGGCCCTGGGCCCGGAGACCCAAAGGCCCCCCACCCCACAATCGGGGCAACCATTTTTTAATCCATTAAAAAAAAAAAATATTTCTCTGATTGTGACTTTGACTTATTGGAAAAAAAAAAACCTGAACAAAATAAAACAAAATAAAATAAATAAATAGACTACCGATTTCTCTCATTGTGACATGCAGTATAACTTATATTTAGCATTTGTATAAAAGTATCATATGTATAAGAACTGTGTGGTCATTTACTATAAATAAAATTATACTAAAAACAAACAAACAAACAAATAAATAAATTTTCTAGTTTCTCTGATTTTGACGTTCTTGGCATTTTTTGTATAAAAGTGTCATGTATATAAGAACTATGTGCTCATTTGCAATAAAATATATATTTTTTTATATAAAAGTATCTTAATTACTATGTGTTTATTCACTATTAATAAAAATAGAAATAAAAGTATATTAGTATTTTAAAAAATCAAAATAAAATAAAATATAATGAAATAAATGTAAAAATTGTATAACTTGGGAGTCCAGTTTAACCATGCTGATTTTAAGGGAAGGGAAGTGGTGCGTGGCCAAGTACGGTGACCCATACTCAGAATTAGTGCTGTGCATTTAACCCATCTCAAGTGCACACACACAGCAGTGAACACACACACACACCCGGAGCAGTGGGCAGCCAATGCTGCAGCACCCGGGGAGCAGCTGGGGGTTCGGTGCCTTGCTCAAGGGTCTCTCCTCAGTCGTGGTACTGAAGGAGGAAGAGAGCGCTGGTTATTCACTCCCCACCTACAATCACTGCCGGACCTGAGACTCGAACCCGCAACCTTCGGGTTACAAGTCCAACTCTCTATCCATTAGGCCACGACTGCCCCCTTTAGCATCAGCATCTCAGCTCCATCTTCACCTTTAAGTGTTGACATCGAGGTAACAGCTCTAGTGTAATGAAGTAAAGGAGTCGATGGTGTTTTACTCACGTCCCTCCAGTCGTGTGTCGTCCAGCTGTGCGTCTGGCAGTCGGTGTGGAAGCAGGAGCGGAGGCGATCGGGACGCACTCGAGCGTCACACAGGTCATCAGAGACACGACCGTTGCCCTTTGACCTGCAGAAGACCTCACGGGACTGAAGGCCAGCGCCGCAGCTCGCCGAACACTGCACACAAACACACCTCATTATTACACATTACATGCTGAGTTTATATCTGGAGCTGGTCCAGAGATACAGACACAGTTTTTTGTAAAGGAATGAAACCTTGCGAGTGTTTTAAGACCCTCAAAACACATCTTATTAATTTTTCTCAGATTTTTTGCAATATTTTTTAAGAGATGTAACATGTTTCGTGTTCGGGTCATTTTTGACCCGGGTGTGTTTGCAGCACCACTGTGTGTCAAAAATATGTTTCTATGTAGTTATATTAGCATCAAACAACTAAAATATATTTAGCCTTTTTGCCCATACCTCACACAGTTATGGGACTGAATTTTGTTGATAAATATGAATATTGCACGTCTATTGATGAACCACGGCAGCGTGAAAAATGCATAACTTTTTTATCTGAAAGTGAAAGTTTATACAAATAAAATGAATTAATTTTGCTTGAAAACTTTTCTGAGTAATATTTATGTTGTTTTGACAGAAATAAATATGTAAGTTTAATAAAATTATACTGTTTTTGAGTTATAAATTCAAAGGAATTAAATTAAATTAATTTAAATTCTTTCCAAATTAGTTAATACTGGTAATTTTCAGATTATTATGTTTTTATAAATTTCATACAATCATATAATCAAATAAAAGTTGTCATACATATATATACAGTATATATAATTAGAAATTTCAACTAATTATTTTTTTATTTTATTTTAATTTAAGTTCTTTATTTTTATTTAATTATTCAATTTATTTAATTTTATTTAATTTATTTAATTAATCAAAAAAGGTAAATGCAGTGATAACATGGTAATAAAAATTTCACATTCATGCATTAATAAGAAATTGCGGTTACACTTTATTTTAAGGTGTCCTTGTTTCAGTGTAATTATACATTTAAGTACTGAGTAATATTAATTAACCACATGTACTTACTACATGGTTAGGGTTAGGATTAGGGTTACTTGCATGTAATTAGACAATGTATTGTTATTATAATAGTAAGTACATGTAACACGTAACAAGGACACCTTAAAATAAAGTGTTAGTGAAATTGCTGGTCAGATTCAATGTGGTATTAGCTGATAAAGACTGTTTTATGCAGCAGTGACTCTGGTGGAATGCATTGAGGATCAGAGCAGTGTGTGTTCAGAGATGAAGCGTGTCTTGTGGATCGCATGCTCTCTGGAGGCCTGAGACCAGCTGATTGCTTCCAGACGCAGAGGGGGATGATGGGGGATCGTGACGGGGTTCGGGGGTAAAGCCGGGGCAGGATGGGTGTAGAGGCGCGTGATTGGCTCTGACCGAAACCAAGGGTGTAGTTTTGTGTTGAACATTGAGAGGGTTGAAGTGTGAATGTTTTAGTGGAGTCATGCTCCCTCATAAGCTTCATTTATTTGTTTGTGTGCTAATATGTAATATGTATTTTGTGCTATCATCTGGACATGCAAAGATGGTTGATAACATAACTGCAATAAAGTAATAATAACTACAATAAAGTATTGTATGTCAGAGGAGTGCATGTGTATTTATTAAAAATAAATCAAATAAAAATAGTATAAGATAAAATGTCAAATAAAATAAAATACCAAATAAATTACAGTAAGGAATTACATACTATTGGCTTTTTTTTATATGAAAACACCATTAACTTACTAATAACAAAATAAAATAATAAAATAAAGTAAAATAAGCTTCACTTATTATTGGCATTTTTCACATAAAAGCATCTTATGTAGGGGTAGTGCATGTGTATTTATTAAAAATAAAATAAAATAAAGTATTTTTTATTTAATAAATTTAATATTAGTTAAATTTAGTATTTTATTCCAAATAAAATACCGAATAAATTACAAGGAATTATTTATTAGCACATCTTGTATAAAATATCTAATGTAGGAGTACTGTTTGTTAATTCACTAATAAAATTAAATAGAAAAAAAGATGATTATTGACATAAAAAAAAAATGTAATTAAAAAAAATATTGGTATTTTTAGTATAAAAGTACCTTATGTAGGAGTACTGTGTGTTCATTTATTAATAATAATAATAATAATGATGATGCAAAAGCCGATTCCAGGAAGTGATGTCACATACCGCTCTCCACTGATTGGCTCTCCAGGAGGGGCAGGGTCCGGCCCGACAGGCCTTCTGTGTTCTGGGTGTTCTGAGATGAGCACAGCTCTGCTCCTGGATCTGGGTTTGGTTCTGATCGACGCAGACGATCTGCCGCTCTTTGATTCCCTTCCCGCAGGACACCGAGCACTGCAGACAGAAGACATTCAATCATCTGGAAGCACTAACACACAAACACGCTCGCGCCATTTACAACCCAGACGATACACATAATACTACTTCTGTTCATTAATTATGATCGTGGGACACACAGTCTGATTTCAGATCATATTTCACCGCAATAAAGACAAATAAGAAATTCTGCATGAAGAAAAAAAAAAAAGTTTTTTATAAATATTTTTAATCTTTTTAGAGAATTTTTATTTTTATTACTGTGGAAAAAAAACATTAAAAATTTTTGTAACTTTAAATTTTTTGTAATTTTTTTTATTGGTTTTCTTTTCTTCTTTTTAAGTTGTCCTCCAAATTTTTGGTTTAGCTAGTTTTAAAGAGAACAAATCCATTTCTGTAAAAACAGTATGCAGGATATAACTATGTGTTCATTTATAAAAAAATAAAATTAAATATATATATAAAAAAAAAAAATTAAATAATCAAATGAAAAATGATGGAGAAATATATTATATTATGGTTATTAATTATTATTGACTTTTTATTTTATATATTTTGTAAAGCCTATTTTTACTTACCTTTATTTTTATTTTATTTTTTGTATTGTGACATTGTTTTTTATTACTGTAAAAATGTATTATTATTATGTTTTAATGTTATTGCACTTTTTTGCACTTTTTCTCCTGCAAATGTCTATTTGAGCTTAGTTTAATTTCATGTAAAAGTATTTTATATATAAATATGATATATTAATTTGTATTAATTTACTAATATTCATGAAACAAACCAACAAACAAACATACATATAGATATACGTATATGTATAATATATATATATATATATATATATATATATATATATATATATATATATAGCTTAAATTTACTACCACATTTAAATTTTAAATATAATTTAAATATACATTTACCTCATAAATATTATTACCAATAATATTTTTATAATTTTTTTATTCACATTATAGCAATGAGAATATTGAGGGGAAAATGCCAAAAGAATAGTACTATTCCTAAAAACAGGCCTAATTTTGTTTGTTCAAAAATGATTTCTTATTTTTTCCTCTAAATTTTAAGGTGAAATATGAGCTGGATCTCTTTCAGCTTGCTGTTTTGACTTCAGTAACAGATCCCAGTCTCTGCATCCACGTCTGTGAAGTTTGATCCTCACGGAGAATAAAAGCAACAGGTTTGTGCAAAACTAAAGAGCATCAGCACACACACACACACACACGCACAACGCACACGCACACGCACACGCACACGCAGCACACGCAGCACACGCAGCATACGCAGCACACGCAGCATACGCAGCACACGCAGCACACGCAGCACACACACACACACAGAGAGAGAGATCATAAACAGGGTCATTACAGAGGTATTTTAAACACAGGCTGCAGTCTGCCAGCAGAAACACATCAAAGAAACACAGATAAGAGAAACGACCATCAGCATGCTGGCAGGCACACACACACACACACACACACACACACACACACACAGCTGAAGGGAAGAGGAGGAGAGTGAGCGGCTGTGAACGCTCTCGTCTGATGGGAGTCTCACACACACACACACACACACACACACATACACACAGCTGAAGGGAAGAGGAGGAGAGTGAGCGGCTGTGAACGCTCTCGTCTGATGGGAGTCACACACACACATACACACACACACACACACACACACAGCTGAAGGGAAGAGGAGGAGAGCGAGCGGCTGTGAACGCTCTCGTCTGATGGGAGTCACACACACACACACACACACACACACACACACACACAGCTGAAGGGAAGAGGAGGAGAGTGAGCGGCTGTGAACGCTCTCGTCTGATGGGAGCCACACACACAGCTGAAGGAGGACAGAAGAGAGACGAGAGGAGAAGCAGCTTGAGGTCAGTCTGATGGGATAAACATGATGTTTTGTGTTGAAATGATCTGTACTGTAGTAACACTGCATCATTTACTGCTAGAATCACTTGTAACGCATGAGCGTGTGTCTGATTCTCAGAATGTGTTTGAAAACTCAATCAGCTTTAGTCTCGAGACTCGTGATGATAATACAAGCAAACATGAGTGAATTTACCAAACCTGTCATAATTCAGTACAAAGCCAAAGATAGGTTTTTTCTGCTTAGAATGATTAAGATATTAAGATATACACACTACCGTTTTTATATATCAATTTACATCTATATTTTATTATTAAAAATATTGTATTTTAAAATTTTATATATTTAAAATGCAAATAAAACAAATTAATGTATATATGCATATTTAAAATTGCAATACAAATATTTTAATTTAAATATTTTATATATACATTTACATTTTTTGTACGTTTTACATGTAGTTATATACAGTATATACAATAGTAAAAATAGCAAAAATGTTTATTTTAATGTAAATACAAATGTATATTTAAATATGATATTTTTACTTTATTGTGGTTTTATATTATATTTTATTATATCTATTGTATATTTTAACATTTTAATACATATACAAATTTATTTTTATTTTTTATTTGTGTGTGTGTGTGTGTGTGTAT
>CM041815.1:29447145-29464645 GCA_023376895.1 Aspiorhynchus laticeps | reverse complement strand
GAAGCTGTGCATCTCCAGCTCATCACACATTTAAAGTCCAGACCGGAATAGTTTCTGCTTCAAGGATACGACGAAACGAGTCCCATGTGAAACCATCCTTTCTGTCCATTCTGCAGCAATCACATGTAACACAATCCATCCAGTCCACATGTGGAGTCAGTGTGGAGACACCAAATCAGTTATTTATAAAGCTTGACAAGATTATATCCCAATGAACTGATCGCTAAACAAACAGCTAAACATTTTCATACTCTTCATAGTCTTTGATTAATGATGCATAATTGAATCTGATGTTGTAACCGAATTATTCCACACAGCTGCTGATGAATAATAGACTTGAATTGTAAATCCACTCATATCTGATGTTTTCCTTCTCATCTGGGATCCAGACGGATGAATGACGTAAGAAAGACTGAACGGGTATTGTATTATCAATGCACTCCAAAAATATTAAGATTTATGCACTTTAATTATCAAGTTTCCACCCACTTGGATTACACGGTTTTAACACAAACACAAAATAATAGTTAATGTGATGCATATTTATCAGTCATACAGAAATGAAGCCAGTGGATGCTCTGCAGTGAATGGGTGCCGTCAGAATGAGAGTCCAAACAGCTGATAAAAACATCACAATAATCCACACCACTCCAGTCCATCAGTTAACATCTGGAGAAGACAAAAGCTGAAACAAATCCAGCATTATGGCATTTTTAACTCAAATATAAGTCCATAATTCATAATAACGCTGGTCTGGTCTGAATCAGGAGAGAAATCTGCACAGATCAAAACAGTCCAAAACAGCTCTAAATAAATATGTGGCTTGATTTTGATGTGAGAGACAACAGGAGATTATAAGCGTTATTATGGATTATGGATTCATATTTGAGTTAAAAATGCCATAATGATGGATTTGTTTCAGCTTTTGTCTTCTCCAGATGTTAACTGATGGACTGGAGTGGTGTGGATTACTTGTGGATTATTGTGATGTTTTTATCAGCTGTTTGGACTCTCATTCTGACGGCACCCATTCACTTCCATTGGTGAGACACTGATGCAATGCTACATTTCTCCAAAATCTGACGAAGAAACAAACTCATCCCAATCTTGGATGGCTTGAGTGTGAGCACATTTTCATCTTTTGTGTGAACTTTTCCTCTAAAAACCTCCTAGAACAGCTGATTCTTCATCTAAGCAGATTCTCATCCCTCTCTCCATCAGAAACTGATGCAGTCAAAGTGAGCAGAACTAGCGGTAAACCCACTGAAGTCAAACTGAGGATCAGGTTTAATGCATGACCAGCCCTGCAAACGGAGAACCGGCATAAACGCTTCCAGATTCGTCTCTCACTCAAACACTCACTGCCAGGTGCCACATGTGCAAGAAATCCTCTCGTCTATCAGTCTATCGCTCTTTCTAACCCACGCTCAGAGTTGCTTCAGATCAAAACCACCTTCAATCAATCATTACTTCAATTATTTCAACTGCAAAACTCTAGGAAATACAAATGAGAATGTAACCTGAAGAAAAAAACAGATTTATTTATATAATTACAATAATAAAATATATAATTAAATATGAATTATACAAGTAAATTATATATAAAAAAATTAGTGCTGTCAAACGATTAATCGCGATTAATCGCATCCAAAAGAAGTTTTTGTTTACATAATATATCTGTGTATATTTATTATGCATATATAAATACACACACACACAGTATATATTTTGCAAATATTTACATTTATTTACATGTATATATTTATAATCATATCAATTATATCATAAATAAATATATTTAATATATAAACGTAAATTTTTTCTTAAATATATACACGCATGTGTGTATTTATATATACATAATAAATATACACAGCACACACACATATATTATGTAAACAAAAACTTTTATTTTGGATGCGATTAATCGCGATTAATCGTTTAACAGCACTAATAAATATATATAGATAGACAGATAGATAGACAATATATGCAATTTAGATTTTATATAATTATAGATTTTTAACACTACAGAGTAATCAAAATTATTGTCATTTTGACATTGATGAATAAATTACATATATTACATATTAATTTTTTTTCTGTTGTTTTCCGTTTTTGTAATTTTAGTTACAATTTTAGCAATTTTGTTGCGCTTTGTGCTTTATTTTTATTATTATTATTATTATTAGTTGTGTCTACATAGTTTTATTAAATTTTATTTCACTTTCAGTTTAGAAATATTTTATTTTATTTTAATAAAATATTTTTTTTTTTACCGGTTTTAGTTGTAGTTTATGATAATAACCATGATGGTAATTAATGCTGACTGAAAACTCTTCTGACTCTTGGACAGCAACAAAACCCGTGTGTGAAATCTGCATATGAATCACATCACAATCACTTTATTATGTTCAGAGCGCTCCGTCATCTTATGATCATAAATCAGCACTAATCAAATCACAACATCATACAGATTCAGGGCCATGTCCTGCTTTAATTACAGACTAATTGCCATAAATTAAAGATGAACTGCATAAGAGCATGAATATACTTCCCCAGGTCTGTTCAACATTAAAACACGTGGGTTTTAATTAGTTTCAGGAGAATAAACAGACTTCATTAGGCTTTTGGCTGAAGCTCATGATGGTTTAAATATGTTTTTACTGCAAAATAAAGTTGAGTTGATTATAAGTTGGCAACGCTGGATCCTCATCATGATGCAACAAAAACCAGACGCACTTTCTGGTAAGTGTTTCTACTCAAAATATGCTGTTTATCTCTCATAATAAAGGCAGTTTATTTATAATCACAAGTTAAATTGGTTAAGATAAATATTGCTTTCTCTTAGTTGCTTGTGTTTTTCTCATTTCACATCTTAAATGAATAAAGTTTATCATCACAATGAATTTATTTCATGAGGTAAGTTACCATGTTTTAACAATACCAATAAACTACATCATAAAACTGCAATCAATCATCAATGTAAAGAGAATAAATAACATTACTGGTACTTATAAATGCATAAATACAGCTAGTTTTGTGATGAAATTCATCAAAACGTGAGTCACAATCATTAAAAAAAAACATGCACTAATATAAATCTCACATACAAACATCAAAATGTCCAGCATAAACGACGCCGAACGCCTCCAACTGTGTCAGACATCTCTAGTCATCATTAACTCTTTCAGAGCGAGGGGTTTCTGGGTAAATTATTAGAGAGCGCTGACATGATGATTTATGAGGGACGAGCCACGGCTTTCCTTCCACAAACAAACCCAAATGATGGAATAATCATCTCAGAGAGAATATTAGCAATAATCAGAAAACTGAACCAGCTGTTTAAGAGTGTTTGGTGTAATGAGTTTATCAAGCACAATCGCTCATTTAAGGTTATTATAGTTAACTAAAACAACTACAACAAAACATGGCTGAAATAAAGTAAATGATAAAATACAATATAAAACTGAAATACTGAACTGAAATAAAGTACAACAAAAACTTTTAATTTCAGCTTAAATTTTAAATTTGTAATGATAATAAATAATATATAAAACAAAAACTACTAAAAATGACAAAAACACACAACAAAATTACTAAAACTTTAACTAGAATTTAATTGAAAAAGAAAAATATAAAAATGAAAACTGAATATTATTGATATTTCAGAATATTAATAAAAACTATAACAGTATCTCAACGATACAATA
Organism: Aspiorhynchus laticeps; assembly: GCA_023376895.1. Taxonomy (NCBI): domain Eukaryota; kingdom Metazoa; phylum Chordata; class Actinopteri; order Cypriniformes; family Cyprinidae; genus Aspiorhynchus; species Aspiorhynchus laticeps. The sequence goes on along the minus strand of CM041815.1, from coordinate 29,460,932 downwards.
ACAATGGTCATTTATGTGTTTGTTATTTAACACCACATCAGCAGTAAAGGCTATTTCTGTGGAAAACTTAGAGTTGTGGAATTTTATTATGTCTAAAAAAAAATATTACTAAATATTGTATTATTTATTACATTTTTTTGTCTAAAAAATGTATTTATTAAATTTTATTGTCTAAAATGTTATTTCCAAATATTTTATTACTAATTAAATATTTTGTTATTGCATTACATCTAAAATTATATTCATAGTTAAATTTTATAAAAAAAAATTTTTTATTAATTGTTAAATTTTATTGCATCTAAAATTTTATTTCTAAATGTTTTTATTACTTTAAAATTATTTAATTTTCTTAATCTTTATTTTCTTAAAAATTTAACAATGGTTTCTTACAAAAACATTATATAATTATATCTATCAATGATATAAGCTCTTTAAGTTTGATATTTGATAGAACGACTCAAATTTCCCAAGGAAAAATCTGTCTAAAAAAAGACCATTAATGAAAGTCAGAGACCAAAACCAGAAAAATTACAAAATTTGATCACCATGAAACAATATTTTAAAGAAACTCTTCTGATTGAAATCAATGGATTTGCAGCGTTCTCTGATGTAAATTATACATCAATAAATCAGTGCTTTTCTACTAAGCACTACAATGTGTTATTTCTGTTATTTAGAGAGAATTTGCAATGAAGAATGTTATAAACACAAATACAGAGAACAGAAATCAAATGCTGTCTCTCTTAAAGATATGCAGCACTAGTTTATAATCAAATCACGACATTATAAACCATGCTGTGCTTTAATTATGGCACAAGAACATACACTATATAGACAAAAGTATTGGCACCCCGTCTTTAGAACAAAAAAAATGCCCTTCCAAATCTGTGGCAACAACGATGGGAACATAATTCATGTATTTAAAAATTGTATTTCATCTCTGTAGCAACAGTTTTGTAAGTGTCTAAAATGACTGAACTCATATGTACAAGTCATTGGTGTTTGGTGATGAGTTTTTGTCTCAAGGTCTGCATTTACAGTCACACCAGAGGTGTTAAACTGGGATTAGGACTTGGTTTTATGCAGACCAGTCAAGTTCTTCCACACTGACTCAATCAATCATTTTCTTTTTGAACCTTGTCTTATACACAGAGACATTGTCATGTTAGAATAGAAAAGAGTCCAAACTGTTGCTATAATATTAGAAGCACACAGAATATCATTATATGCTTTAACATTAAGATTTGTACTCATAGAAATTACTAAAGTAGTCAAACCTGTTCATTAGAAGGGGGTGCCAATACTTTTGACAATATAGTGTATATGCATTTCGGCATCAACATTCAACATTAAACCACACATGTTAATTGATTTGAAAGTGTCTTTTGCTGGACTCAAACACTTAATGCATGTTTGTCGTTTCTAAACAGCGAGAGTGAAATCCAAAGTGCATCTGAAACCAGAGATGATTATGAGGCTGTTCTTGGGGTTTTCAGCTCTATAAACACTGTTTTAACTCTGCAGGCCATCTCTGATTAATATCAGCCGATGTTGCTGTAAAAGACATTAAAAAGTTGCTGTTACGCATTACAGCCGAGCCATTAGCCAAATGATTCCCAGCTGCAGCGACCCGCCGCTTCTCTGAGGACTTCACTATATAAACCTTCAAGAAAACAGCAGAAAACTACAAGACGCAAGGCGCACATTAATGTCTCCGGACGCAAAGAGACTCATTCAAGATGAAACAGCAGAATGTGTCTAAAATTAAGATGGATTTTATCTCACATGAAGATGTTTATGAACAATTATCTTTAATAGTTTCCATATCTTTTCTTAATGCATGATCCTGTCAAGATAAAAATAGGTTGAAAGATCAAAGTTGCTTGATTTGAATTACGTCTCACATCATGTATCAAATAATCATATATTTTATATGTAATATTTCACATTTTAATATATATAAAGCAGGAATTGTGTGCGCTCAGAACAAACACAACAATGGTTCTCATGTGCTGGTCTGTTTTTAATACACTTTGCACTTTTGTCACTTTTGCATATAAAAAAATATGAAAAATAAATAATTGGATTTTTGCTAGACCTTTTTTGGTCTTTTTTTGCAGTGTGCGGACGAATTCAACTACCTATTGGACATTTTAATATATAAAATATATGATTATGTGATACATGATGTGAGACGTAATTCAAATCAAGCAACTTTGATCTTTCAACCTATTTTATATTTTTTTATTATAACATTACATGATTGATGCATATTTATTAAAAAAAAAAACTTTTAACAGCATTTTGATAATTATTTTGTTATTTTATGCAGCTTTATTGAGCTTTTAATAATTGAGAGACTTGAATTGTCTTTAAGCTTGCATTATATATACATACACACACACACACACACACACACACACACATTAAAATGCGAAATATTGCATAATATTACATGACCAATGCATATATATATTTAAATACTCCATCATAAATGGTTTTAAACAGCATCATTTGATAATTATTTTGTTATTTTATTGAGCTTATATTAATTGAGAGACTTGATTTGAATTATGTCTGTAATCCTGTACTATATATTGCTTAAATATATATTAAAATGTGAAATATTACATAATATTGCATGATGCATATCTAATAAAATGCTCCATCTAAAATTAATTCAAAAAGCATTTTGCATAATTTTTATGCATCTTTACAGAGCGTATATTAATTGAGAAATTTGAATGGTCATTAAGCTTGAATTGTGTGTGTGTGTGTGTGTGTGTGTGTATATATATATATATATATATATATATATATATATATATATATATATATATATATATATATATATATATATATATTAAAACATGAAATATTTCTTAACATTGATGCAGAACTAAAATATGCCATCTAAAACGATATTAAACAGCATTTTGATATTATTTTATAATTTTATGCAGCTTCATTGAGTTTGATTTGAATTATGTCTTTGAGCTTGCTTTATATTATATAAAATATACTAAAATGTGAAATATTATGTTACATGATTGATGCATATCTAGTAAAATGCATCACTAAAACTCTTTTAAATAGCATTTTGATGATATATACGATATATATGATTAAAATGGTGAATAATACATTAGTTAAAAATTACAGAAGCTAAAATAAAAACGTTCCCCCTTTTTTCATTATATATTCATACACATATTAACCAAAAGGTATGTCGATAAAAACCCAATGAACATAAAAACCCCTTCAGATGTGGCTAAAGGCCCAAAAGACTAAGAAAACAACACAAGCTTTCACAACCTTTATGTATTTTAATCATTTTTACAGTGTGAAATAGTTCTGGAACAAACTGAGTGGGACGTTCAGTTGAACATATTTATGAGAAAAACATAATCATACATCATCATGAGCGATGAGCGAAAGAAACCAGAACAAAGTGAACAGAAATCAGCAGATCAAAAGAGAAATGAATCGCTTCACAATGAAGATTCAGACAAATATACAGTTACTTTATGATTCAAAACAAAGACATTTGCATATAAATGCTGCAGCGCTGAATCTCTGGCTGTAAACAAATAAATAAAACAACAGCAAAAATCCTTCGAAACTATTAGAAACGGCCAGCGAGCAGACAATCGACCAAACATACGGCATAAAAGAGGTATTTGTGTTCTGAAACTTAAGAAATATGACTAAAAATACAGAATAATGTGACGTATCTGTATGGCACCATGATTAAACTCGTTCAGATGGCAATTAATTCACTGCGAACGAGGTTTAATTACCTGAACCCGAATATTTGCAGATGGGAATTAAATTAAGCAGTTCTTTTCTCTATAAAAATAATCAAAAAATGTCCCATGTCATTCAATCAAGTCGATAGGTTGTGGTTTTTATTATAAAATAAGAGCTAAAATGCTCTCAAGGTTTATTTTGCAGAAACCGACTGCAACCTTAACGATAATGATGCATGAAGTCAAATTCTGAGTAAAGATACAAAAATAATGTTAGAAAACGTTAAAACTCAGCGCTACATTAGACAAACAGTGAAGTAGATAGTACTTAGTGATTCAATCCTAATTAGCACCAAATCTCAGAGTTGATACCTGATGACGAGCAGCACATATCACTCGTTTAACCCTCGTAATGCATTCTGACACGGAAAAACTGCATCGTTTTTAGTAAGGGAATGAAACTTTGCAGATGCTTTAAGACCCTTAAAATACACATCATTTATGTTTTTCAGATTTTTTGCAATCATTTTTTAAGAGATATGACATGTTTCGTGTTCGGGTCATTTTTGACCCGGGTATGTACTGAGCACCGTTGGATGTCAAAAATACTTACCAATGAAGTTATATTAGTGTCTAAAAACTTTATTTAAATATATTTCACTTTTTCTCCATATCTCACATACTTTTGGGACTGAATTTTGTTGATAAACATGAATATGTAAAACACTGCAGCGTGAAAAATTGATCACTTTTTTTAATCGGGAAAGTTCATGCGATTAAAATTAATTTATCTAATTTGAAAACTTTTCAGAGTAATATTTAGGTTGTTTTGTTAGAAATAAATATGAAGGTTTCATAAATGTGGGCTGTTTTTGAGAAATCATGAGTTAAAAGGAGTTAAATTCCATTCACTTCAATGCAATTAATACTGGTATTTCTCAGATTATATGTTTTTATAAATTTCATACAATGATGTATTCAAATTAAATTTCTCATCAATATTGCAAAAAATATATAGATTTTTTGCATCATAGTTTTTTTGGTGTGGTTCATGCATCATTTGAAATTTCAAAGAATTTCTCGATTTTTAATTAATAAAAAAGGAGTAAAAGCAGTAATAACAGTACAATTCAATATTTTTTTCATATTTACTCATTAATGAGAAGTCGCTGATCAAACACAATATTGTTTTAGTTGAAAAATACTCAGTTTTATGAAATAACGATTCTGTACGCAGATGTTGAATGCATTATGAGGGTTAGACGAGGCTGAAATCTTTGGTCGTTTGATTTTATTACATTTCTGCTTTATTACATTTTGCAAGTGCATTTTGAGACAAAGACTGAACGATGAGGTATTTCTTTCATTTGTCATTTATCAAGTTTTCCTTGAGTGTTTCAGTCCACGCCGAAGTATCAAACTAACTAAATCTGGTTATTTATACTTAGATATGTTTATATCCTGCAGCCATGATTTCTGTTGAAAAATACAGAACTGCAGATCTTCCCAAAAACTCATTTCACATCGCAATCAAAATAAAACAAAACACTAACAAAATTATTTTCCTCTGTACAAGTCAACGTCACGAGCACCAGTTTGAAATATTAAATAATATAGATATAAGACGAATTGATGATTTTAAAAATACCCATTCTGTACAAAGATACAAATATAATATACAATAAGTGGCTGCTGCGTAATTGTCATAATAATAATAATTAAAATATTAAACTCTTATACACAAATATACACTTGTGTTTTTAGATTACAGCTCAAACTCGAGTAAAAATTAAATTGCACAAATTATTTCTCTGTTTTTCAGGCACGCTTCCTCTAATTCAGAGCATGCAAACATGTTTTTAATTACTGTTTTTAACGACATCCTGTAAAATATGCTTAGGTGGTCCGACGATTCATGTGTCTCTCAGTTTCTTTTTCTTGTTTTCCAGTACAATATATTCTTAAATCAACACGCATTTACTGGAGAACCAAAATTGCTTTCTGAAAAATGCACCAAAATTAAGTGAGTTTTCGCTTAAAACAAGAACAAACATCTACCAATGGATTCAGGAAAGTAATAATTTTTTTATTTTTAATTTTATTTATTATTTTTTTAAGCAAACTGGTTCAGAATGGATTCAGAAAAATTATATTTTTTATTTTTAAAATTTTAAAATTTTGGTTTTTAAATTAAGCAAAGTTTTCATGTTTATTTAAATGTGTATATTAATTAATTTATTAATTTAATACTTAATTTTAAGCAAAAACTAATTTAACTGAATGCATTTTTTAGAAAACAAGGCTTAATACCTAAAGTCATTTTGCTTTTCATGTAAATGCATGTTGATTTAAGAATATTTAGATATTTGTACATGAAAACAAGACTAAATACTGAGGAGGAACATCATTTTGACTTTGATTCTAAACAGAACGGTAAACAGCTGGGGCCGGTTGCATAAAAGGTTTAGACTAGTCTTAAAAGTTAGTCATCTAAGGGTTTGTTCACACTTGGCGTCTTTTTTGACTAGAAAAAGTTGCCGAGCGCTTTTTTAGTAAAATAAAAAGCTGGCAGCGTTTTGGTTACAAATAGCAGCCGAGGGCATCTTTTGTTGCTATAACAGCTGCAACGGTAGCCTAGTGCTGTGTGCTGCAGTAATGTCGGGTTCAGGGAAGGTATGTCGGTTCACAACGACGTTTGTGGGGAAGGAAACTGTATGGTGCTTCCAACAATTTCGTCCAGGAGCTCCGGTCTACCGGATATCTTCTCATCGTTTTTGTTGTTATGGAAACGACTCGCCACTCGCTTGTCATTGGTCAGCTGTCAAAAAGGCGCTTGACGTAGGGCGTTTTTTCCAGAAAAGTTAAACTTTTTTCAACTTGAAAAGACGCTCTGAGCTGCAGAAAAATACGCCGGCGGTGGCGTTAAAAAGCGCTTTTTTTAACGCACGGTTTACTCCAGAGGATTATAATGTAAAACAGACGCCGGCAGCTTCAAAAAAGACGCCAAGTGTGAACATAGCCTAATTTTGCTCTTTTAGACTGGTTAAAATTCGGTTACATAAAAACGTAGATTAGTCTAAGCTGAATCCAAAATATAAGACTGATTACCCCTTGGTTAACTGCTTAAGTAGTTCTTAAGACACTGTCACTCATAGAGGCTAGGTTTATGCAGCTGGCCCCGGCTCTTTGCCGTGTTGGGAACCCTGTTTGGACGTGTCTTCGGGCGTCTGATGGACACACAGACAGACAGACACACACACAGCTGCTATCTATCGTACCGGCTTCCACGCTCGTCTGTGCCATGAAGCGGCGGCGGCGCAGGGCTGGCCGTTACACGGCTCCACATCGGCCGGTTTGTCCAGAACTTCACAGCTGTGCTCGTTTAACCTCTGACCGCTGGGACGCTGACAGACCACCAGACGCGTGCGCTGACCGCCGCCACACGAGCGCGAGCACTACAGGACAGAGAGAGAGACTCCATCAGCGCTGCAGCTTCTCAATTCATAAGAGACTCCAATACAGTGTGTGACATGTCACTATTACTCAAATACTCATAAAGAACATAGAACACACACATAATGAGTTAAACGTATATTATAGAGTATTACGTATAATAGTAGAGTCTTTAGTGTATAATATGTACATGGTACATCACTTATGCATCATTAGGCACCTGGAGGTTGCTCCACCAGAGTTTCATTGTACATGTACAATAACAATAAACTTCTTACTTACTTAAACAGTCCTTTTATAATTAATTTATCTATATTTATTGATACTCTTTATTGATACTCAATGCTGATTTAATTATATTTCATATTTACAATCAATAATTCTCTTGTTGAACATTTTGGATTGTAAAATAATAAAATAAAAATGTATTAATTAATAACCAACAAAAATATTATTTAAAATTGAATTAATATTAATATTTTCACTCAAAATAATTACAAAATAAATAGAGTCTTTTTGGTAATCATATTTAATATTTATAATCAGTATTTTTCTTGACTTACTGAACATTGTGGATTATAAAACAATACACACTTATTGTAATAATTAATAAAAATAATAATAATTAAAATACATTATTATGCAAATATTATCAAAATAATTATTTAAAAATTATTATTATTAAATAAATATAATTTAGCCATATAATATGATATATAAAACATAAATATAATAATATTTATTAATAGTCCTTATTGAAACTTGTTTCGCTACTGAATTACTGAAATGTAATATTTATAATCAATACTTCTCTTGAGTTGTTGAACACATTGTGGATTATAAAATATTACCTAGTTATTTTAATAATTTAAAAAAATAATATTTAAAAAATATTATTATTATTATTATTATTATTATTATCATTTAAAGTAATTATTTAAAACATTAAATAGATATAATACATATAGTAAATATTTTTTTTTAATTTTTCTTAAATCTCATTACCGAGATTTATTTCGGTAATGAATAAATATTATTATTAAATATTATTATGATATTATTTAATATTTATAATCAAAGTGTCTCTTTACTTGTTAAACATTGTGGAATACAAAATAATAATTATTTTAATAATGAATAAAATTAAATTAATTAAAATAAATTATAATATATTTTATTATTACAAATGTATTTAAACTAATTAAGACATAAAAAATACATAATATTATATGGATATTATAATGAATAATAATTATAATGATTAAAACTATAAAATTAAATTCTATTCTACACTATCTTAACAGCATTTTTTATTAACTTCAAATCATGTTAATTGTAATGTTAATTATGTTAACACTCAATGATGCCACCCTTAAATGAACACTCTCTGAATGTGCAGGTGTTGAGTCTGACCTGGCCCCAGATGCTGTAGTTCCAGTGTGGACAGGGTCCGGAGTCACAGCTCTTGGACTCGTCGGGTTTGACTCTCTCATCGCAGTGATCGGTGCTGCGTCCGTCTGTGTCCTGACAAACCACGACCCGCCGCTGGAACCCACCTTCACACGAGCTGGAGCACTGAACACAAACACCAGACAAACCAAACACTACTCAGACACCAGATGACATCTTTCATATGTGACCCTGGAGCATAAAACCAGTCATAAGGGTCTTGAGATTTAGACATGTTCTGAAAGCTGAATAAATAAGCTTTACAATATTTGGCTGAGATACAACTATTTGTAAATCTGGAATCTGAGGGTGCAAAAAATCTAAATATTGAGAAAATCACCCTTAAAGTTGTCCAAATGAAGTTCAAAGCAATGCATATTACTAATCAAAAATTATCAAAAATTACGTTTTGATATATTTACGGTAGAAAATTTACAAAATATCTTCATGGAACATGATCTTAATATCCTAATGATTTTTGGCATAAAAGAAAAATTGATAATTTTGACCCATACAATGTATTGTTGTCTATTGCTACAAATATACCCGCGCTACTTATGATTGCTTTTGTGCTCCAGGGACACATATCTTTTTACTAGTGTGTGCAGGACACTATAGTTCAGTTATGTAGGGTGAGGATAGCAAAATAAACTGAACTGTGACATATTATACTAAAACACTCTTCATACAGTGGACTACCAGTAAAATTGATAAAAAATTGGGATCAAAAATTATTCAGACACTTTGATCTGAGCATGTTTTGCTTCAGTGTTTTTTCTTTAATTGCTAAAACGACCTTTTCACACCACAGACTTCAAACAAAAATTAAGCATTTCTTGGTAATTGGAGCTACATTGGTTTTTATCTAATTGTGTTCTTAACTTTAACATCTGACAGCTATTCAACCCAATTCATTACATGCCTTTCTATCAGTTATCTGACATTATTAAGATCAATTTGACACAGTTTAACTCTGAGTTCTTCTCATATTTTATTAACATTTTCTAAACTATAGCAAATAAACTGTGATAATGTGAGAAATGATGGTGTCTGAACAAATTCTGGTTTGACTGTATGTCAATTTCCCTTTGGAGATTAATAAAGTACATTTAATCCTATATGTTGCATAAAGAAAATGAAGCCTCATTATGTATAAAAAATATTTTTATTTTATAAAACGTCATAATTTAATATTTCCCCAATATATTGTATCTGATCAGCAACTTCTCATTAATGAGTGAATGTGGAAAAAATTAAAGTTTTAAATGTTATTACTGCATTTACCCCTTTTGATTAATAAACAAATTTAGATAATCTTTGAAATTTCAAATTACACATGAACTACACAAAAAACTATGATGCAAAATAACTATATATTTTTACAATATCGATGAGAAATTGTATTTGAATATATTATTGTATGAAATTTATAAAAACATATAATCTGAGAATGACCAATATTATTCCCATTGGAATTAATGGAATTTAATTCTATTCCGTTGAATTGATAACTCATGATTGCTCAGAAACCTACATGTTTATTTCTAACAAAACAACATAAATATTACATAAGTTTTCAAACAAAATAAATTCATTTCACTTGTATAAACTTTCACTTTCAGATGAATAAAGTGATGCATTTTTTATGCTGCATTGGTTCATCAATAGATGCACATATTCATATTTATCAGCAAAAATCAGTCCCAAAAGTGTGAAATATGTGACAAAGGCTAAATATATTTTGCAAAAGTTTTTAGACACTAATATAAGTATTTGTGCCATCCAACGGTGCTCAGTACACACCCGGGTCAAAAATGACCCGAACACAAAACGTGTTATATCTCTTAAAAAATGACTGTCAACAATCTGAAAAAAATTAATGATGCATATTTAGAGGGTCTTATCGTATTTGCAAGGTTTCATTGCCTTACTAAAAACCATGCAGTTTTAAGAAATTGTTATGTATTTCTTTTGGGTCAAAACAGACCCGAATGCATCATTTTTTTGTATTAAGAAATTATTTCAATGCTAATTCAACACATTTCACCACTAAATCTCAGTACTGTAATATGAAAAACACATTGCATCAGTGATTGAGTAATATATGGTAATGAATCTGTATCTGTAAACATACAGTAATGACCTGTTGAGTCATTATCGTTCAGAGCCGTTAAAGGACTCATTTTCTCACATATATATCAGCGGGAGGTTAACATCACATGAGTTTGTGTTCCTCCGGCAATATATGTCTCTTTACAGCCTGTATTACATGGCATAATCCACACTAATAAAGTCCAGTATGAAAGCACTCATCCAATCCCAGCATGCATCAGTGCTCGCAGCAGCGGATCAAAGCTAATGAAGGAAATTGCAGTCAGATGACAGAACGGCTCACGATGAGCATGAAATATGAAACGTTTGACTCGAGCAAACAGACTGTGATTCTGTAAGAGGATCCACACACGCATGTACTGCTCACAAAACACATGTGAGACGCAGAACAAGCTCAGCGTTTATAATGATCATGCACTCAATCAGTCAATGCAGTGATGAAATGCCATCGTAATATGTAGATTTGATCTATTTTAGTCATGTTGTAATTTTAGGGATGACCTGATATTAAACTCTGGCTGATACGATAAGATGTTATGTTATGGCCAATGTCTGATTAATTATTTGTATATAAACTATTTCAATAAATATATTTATATAATTCTATTTTTAATACCACTACTAATAATAATATTTTTCTATTTAAAAAAAAAAAAAAAAAAAAAAAATTTAAATTATTTTGTATATTAAAAATCTATATTATTTTCACTAAATAATTGAAAATAAAACACTAAAAACTAAAATAATTTTTTCTATTTTAAATAAAAAAATTAACTATTAAAATTATTTTGTATAATTAAAAAATCTATACTATTTTGACGAAATAATTGAAAAAACATTAAAAACTAAAATCAATAATTTTTTTCTATTTTAAATTAAAAAAAAATTATATTAGAATTACTTTGTATATTAAAAATCGATACTCTTTTGACTAAATAATTACTAAAAACTAAAGTCAATAATTTTTAAATGCTACAGGTGAATTTACACATCGATAAATTTAAGCAAAAACTGTAATGAACTGTGTAAAAAAATTATATTTAATTTTAGATGCGCTGAAAATTACATTTCACAATGTTATTAAAATATTAGTGTTTTTAAAGCCACACATATATTTCAGTAAATAGTATAACTTTCAGTGTATATAAATGTTACAATTCATATAACATTATATAATAAGTATATATCAATATCAGTTTCTCTTCTTGATACTGACATATAAAAAAAATATATAACTTTCAGTGTATTCATAAATTTTATTTATTTAACTTATAGAATATATTAATTTAATACATTTTTATTACATGTAATTTAATTAATTTAATAAATTGCTATATATATATATATATATATATATATATATATATATATATATATACACACACATATATATATATATATATATATATACACATATACATACACATACACATACACACTAATATTAATATTAATACATTTAACAATAATTATTTTAATAAAAAATACATTATTATATATATATACTAAATTCAAATACCTTTTTACTCAACTATACATTTCAGATATATTTTAGACATCATTTATGTATAATTGTTTGTATATAAATGTTAATATATGATCTATATGTAGTTAAGATGAAGCAGAGGGTGGCACTCACGGCTCCCCAGGGCCCCGTCCTCCACTGGTTCTCAGCAGACGGGACGTTCCAGCTGTGCTGTCCGGGGTCGTAGGGCAGGTGGGGCTGGTTGTTGGGCCAGTGGTAGGAGGACTGGCAGGGGGCGGCCGCACACTCCTGCTCAGCGCTGGGACGCTCGTCTGGGTCACAGAACGACTCGTCCAGCTGATGATGGTAGCTCATGCACACGACCCGGCGCGTGGAGCGACCCACGCCACACGACACCGAGCACTGGAGCAAAAACACACGCCACAATCAACCTAGACCACCTCTTCAGACAGCACACCTCAAAATGAGCCAAACCTGGCCACAAAAATGCACTGCAATAACTTTCTTTAAATAGTCAATGGATTTCAATTTCAGTTTAAAATTGTGCCTAATATTTGTGTGATAAATAATGTGTGCATATTCATAATGTTTGTATTTTGTGCAATTTTATGTAGCACACCATTTTCCTCTTTTACCAGCATAATGTTAACTTTTTTTTATCTTAAATTTCAACAAAAATACAGCATTACAGAACAAAAACAAGTGGGGGAGTACAGGAGAAAACAAATAAATAAAAACAACAATTTATTGAAAAATTGTTCTATAATGCAGCATGTTTTTTAAGCTTTTTGAAGAGAGGATAATAGTGAGTGTAATTTCTTCACTGTTGGGTTTAAATTAGAGATATCTTGTTTTTTTTGTGATTATGGCATTTACTGATCATACAAATTAAGTTTTAATAATCTAGTAGCTCCTTATTGTCAGAAACATCACAGTGAAAAAGAAACTTGATGAGAAACATTACACAAAACTATACCTAAAAAAATAAAAAATAAAATTAAATTAAATAAATAGTAGATGTAAAACTTAAACTAAAAAAAAACCTTTAAAAAATGTTGCCATGGCAACTAACTGAAATAAAGATAGTTTATAAAACTATTAAAAATAAAATAACTTAAATGACAGAAACACTACACAAAACTAAAAAAAAAAACGAACTAAAAATAAATAAAATATAATGAAAGATGAAAAAAATATTGACAAAAACAATAAAATTACTAAAACTAAAATTAAAATTAAAATATGAAAATACAAAACTAAAGGCTAATACAAATATTAATAAAATAACACAGTTTTCTACAACCCCAAATCAGAAAAAGTTGGGACAGTATGGAAAACGCAAATAAAAAAAGAAAGTAGTGATTTCTAAATTTACTTTGACTTGTATTTCATTGCAGACAATATGAACACAAAATATTTCATGTTTTGTCTGGTCAACTTCATGTCATTTGTAAATATACATCCTTTCCTGTCATTCAGACCTGCAACACATTCCAAACAAAGTTGGGACAGGAGCAATTTAGGGCTAGTAATGAGGT
>CM041815.1:29432145-29442145 GCA_023376895.1 Aspiorhynchus laticeps | reverse complement strand
ATCACAATTAATATTTTGACAGTTTTTAAATTTAATTTTAAATATTTTTGTTAATTTTAAGTTTAAGTTTTAAGTTTAAATTTAAGTTTTCACTTTAATTTTAGATAAAGTTTTAGTAATTTTGTTCTGTTTTTGTCATTTTTATTAGTGATTTTATTAGTCATTTGTCTAATTTTGGTAATTAGTCATTTTTAGTCATAGTTTGTTTTTTTAGTTTAGCTTTAGTGTTTTTGTTTGTTTTGTCATTTTTAGTAGTTTGTTTATTTGTGTCTTATTCATTTTTATTTATAAATCTTTATTTAGTTTTAGTCATGTTACTAACATTTCAGTTCAAAAGCAATTTTCCACAAATTCTGAATGATTCAGTTCAGTTTGATACACTTTAGCATTCTTTAAAATGCATTTATAGGATTGGTTAAAAACTTTCCCCAATGTATATTTAACAAGGAAAATACAGACAAATTAGAGATTACATTTTCTACATTACATTTGAAAATTAAAAGATTTTAGAAAACAACAGTATACTTCGTATTCTGCTTAGTGCTGTCAAATCACGATTAATCGCATCCAAAATAAGTTTTCTTTACATAATATGTGTGTGTACTGTGTATATTTATTATGTATATATAAATACAAACACAGAGTATGTATTTAAAAAATATTTACACGTATATATTTATATTCATATAATTTATAATATACATAAATACATTGAATATATATAAAAAAAAAATCTCAAAAAATATACAAGCATGTGTGTGTATTTATATATACACAATAAATATACAGTACACACAAATATACTATGTAAAGAAAATCTTTTATTTTGGATGCGATTAATCTGCTGCATTATTTTAGTAACATTAATGGACTATTATAGTTTTTGTTAATATTTTGAATTAGATTTTTTAAAAACATTTTCTGTTCTCACTTTAATTTTAAAGTTACAGTAATTTTGTCGTGTGTTTTTATCATTTTTATTAGTTTTTTATATTACAGATATTGTAAATTACAGTATTTATTCATTTTTATTCTTAATAGTCTTAGTTTATTTAGTTATATCAAGTTAAACCAATTGAAAATGAGAAATCTCACCTTGGCAATATATATTTTATACTATTTCAGTTAATTTTTGATTTCAAGTAACGAAAATGTTTTTTATGGTTTTAGTTTTATTCCTCTATAATAACCCTGGTGTTGGACTAGTATACAGTACTACTGTGAGAAACACCAGATCAAAACAGCATGAGGGCATCATGATGCTTCAGAAGATCAGCTGTGGTCAGTACCTCGCTCCATTCGCTGGCGCTCCAGTCGGGACAGGGCACGTCATTGCAGGGTTCGCTCAGGACTCTCTGCTGCTCGCTACACTCTCGCTCCACCAGCCTGCGACCCAGATTGTTCATACAGTACGCCTGCCGCGTCCGGACGCCGCGTCCACAGCTCTTCGAGCACTGCAACCACAATCACATCGCATTACAAAACAGCACATGATTATATGCAAATCTACTAATTCTTATATATTTACTTCACTTCTCCATTTACAGGCAAGAGACTACAGGCAAAACATTATTTTTTATTCCTCTCCATATTCTGAAGGTTTTTACTGAGGGGTTTGTTTATATCATTCACACTAATTTTATTATTGCACTTTATCGATTTGCGTCTATAGATTTCAATTGCAATGCATATCTTTAAAGAGATTTTCTCCACTTCAGCAGTACTTACACACACCAAAACTTAGAGTTTTATTCCTCTTTATATTCTGAAGGTTTTTACTGAGGGGTTTGTTTATATCATTTACACTAATTTTATTATTGCACTTTATCGATTTGCGTCTATAGATTTCAATTACAACGCATATCTTTAAGGGCCGATTTCTTAAAATGAGTTTGTTTCTCCACTTCAGCAGCACTTACATACACCAAACCTAACAGTTTTATTCCTCTCTATAAACTGAAGGATTTTACTGAGGGGTTTGTTTATATCATTCACACTAATTGTATTATTGGAATTTATTTGCATCTATAGATTTCAGCTACAACACATATCATTAAAGAACATTTTATTAAAATGAGTTTCACTTACATACACCAAAGTTTTATTCATTCCATGTTCTGAAGGTTTTTACTGAGGGGTTTGTTCATATAACATTCGCTTGGTTTTATACATAAAATTAGCATATCGTCACAAGCCACTGTTTTTTATTTATTTAATTCAATTCAAAAGCATTTTAGTATTGTTTAAAATGCATTCATAGGATTCCCTAAAGTATCTTTGGCAAGAAAAATACAGACAAATTAAAGAGTTTTTGCTTAGATTTTATATATATATTTATTTTATATGTACGGTTTTGACTTTAATTTGTTGTGTTTTTGACATTTTTTGTAGTTTTTTTTAAATACATATATATAGTATATAGTTTTTATCATAGATTTTTAAATTAATTTGCAGTTTTGTTGAATTCGTTTTATTTAAAAAAAAAACAAAAAAAACAACAACAACATACATTTCTAAAACATAATGAGTTTGTTTCTCCACTTCAGTATCACTTACATACATACAAAAAAAGCAGATTTATTAATATCCATATTCTGAAAATTTTTACTGAAGGGTTTGTTTATATATCATTCACACTAGTTTTATACAACATTTTAATCCTATAAACATGGTGATTACATATATATATAAATATATATACATACATATACATATACATATATACATGTATATACACACACACACACACGTTTAAATATATACTCCAACCAAAATTTATTCAGTTATTCAGACACCTTCTACATTTCTCACATTATCACTGTTTATTCGCTATAGTTTAGAAAATAGTAATAAAATACTCAGAGTTAAACTGTGTCAGAACAAATTGATCTTGATAATGTCAGATAACTTTGATAGAAAGGTATGTAATGAATTGGGTTGAATATCTGTCAGCTAATAAATTTTAGAACACAATTAGATAAAACCAATTTAGCTGCAATTACCAAGCAATGCTTAATTTTGTTCAGTCTGTGGTGGAAAAAGATCACATTAGCAATTAAAGAAAATCACTTAAGAAAAACATGGTCAGGTCAAAGTGTCTGAATAATTTCTGGTTTGACATATATATACATAGATATATATATATATTATATTGAGCTATTGAAGAATAACGGAGGCTCTGAGCTGTATGGTGCGTCACCTGAGTCCAGGCGCTGTATTGCCAGCTCTTCAGCAAACAGTCACCGTGACATCCCTCGCGTGTCTGTGGTTTGGACAGGTCTGCACAGGCTCTGGCCTCCATGCGCTCGCTCAGTCTCTTGTTCTGACTGTAGCGCATGCACAGCACGTCCAGCGTACGGTAACCCGGACCGCATTTACTGGAGCAGTCGCTCCGGCCCGCCACGTGCCACCTGAGGAGGACAGAAAACATTACAACACAGAGTCTGTTACATGCCACTGTTCAGCTCATCTGCTTAGTGCTAAGTGTTTTTTCTGTTGTGTTTACATTTTTAGCTGAGAAACCAAATACATTTAATTGCATTTTCTGCAAAAAAATGTTCATGACCGAGATATCCATACTAATGCTGTCAAACGATTAATTGCGATTAATCGCATCCAAAATAAAAGTTTTTGTTTACATAATATATGTGTGTGTACTGTCTGTGTATATTTATTATGTATATATAAACACAAACACATGCAGTATATATTTTGAACACATAAATATTATGTAAACAAACACTTTTATTTTGGATGCCATTAATCACGATTAATCGTTTGACAGCACTAATCCATACACTTTATTATATAAGTTGATGATTTACTTCTTATAATTGAGTCAAATTGCTTTCCTAACAATTTCAAACTGCAACTGGGTGGAAACTGCACTAAAATACGCATGAAAAAGACAGTCTGAGGTTTCTATGCGAATATAGTTGAATATAGCAGCTTGAATATAGTGTACAGATGCAAATATTTCATGAAAATGTTTTGGCAGCAAATGCAATTCACTTTCCTTGGTTTCTTGGCTAAAAATGTGAACAACAGAACAGAAATGAGAGCTTTAACATCCAGTAACATAATCTTTGAAACTGAGCATTTTCTGCACTGAAAAAAAAACTGGTGTGGAAACAATTTTGTCTGAGAAATTGCTTGTAAATTTCACAAATAATTGCAAAAAAACTGCAAGTAACACATTGTATTAAACGTGAAATTTTGAAGTGGAAAGACCGAAGTAGTATATTCTTGTAAAAGTAATAAACTTTTTTTTATTTTTTTTTGTTACTTCAAAAAATGTAGTGTTAAAAAAATGCATGCATTAGAAATGTTTGTACATGTAACTATATTTAATGTAAAAGCTGGTAATGATGGAGGATATTGATGGAAAATAGTTCACATTAGTAGCTGATGTGACGTGCATCTGGGTTGTTATTAGTAACTAATTAAATATTTTAAATCCTGCAAATTAATTTAAACAAAGCTCAAGTAAAACAAAAAAATATTACAGAAAAAAGAGAAACGATAACGTGGCAACTTATTGAAATAAAATAAATTTTAAGTTAAAGCACTAAAATTACAAAAACTTAAATAAAAATAAAAGAAAAGTAAATATTTAAAGTATAAACAAATAAATAATAAAAAAAGCACATAAAATACAATATATATATATATATATATATATATATATATATATATATATATATTAAAAAAAAATATTAAAAATAACAAATATATATATATTAAAAATATATATAAAATATATATATTTTTTTTACAATATTACACAATATTTTGTGCCATTGGAGCCAAGATGCTTTTGTAGAGACACTATTTGAAGGGAACACTTGTTACCACTTAGAAAAATAATAGTTACTCCAAACAAAGACTGAATATCAAATCAAACATTTAAAATGAAAATATTGTCAGTCAATTCAGTGTTTGCTTTTGCTGCATCACTAGTATGGGACTGCTGTATTACTAATATAAATCACGAGAGGCGTCGTGTGCTTGTACCTGAGTTCACAGTCAGTATTGCAGGGCTCCGTCGTGCCTCCGGGTCGAGGTAGATCCTCACACCTCTGCTCCGAAACCACCAAAAGATCACTCTTACGAACACACACAGCCTTCCTCCGCCGCTCACCTGCAGACACACACACACAGATGACGTGGAAGTGACTTCTTTCAGCTATAAAGGTGTTTAAGGACAGAAAACCAGGCATAATGCCCAAACAGAAGCGGCACCTTGACACAAGCGGCTGCACTCCTGCCAGGGGCCCGACGGATCCCACACAAACTGCTCTCTCTGCTCCTCGATGGGAATACTGAAGGAATATCTGACGTCAGGATTATACAGGTTTCCCACGCACAGAACCTGAGACGAGAAGAGATTCATTACACAGAGAGCCTGTAAATCTCCCTCAGAGCAGGACATTTCTGTGCTATTATACTGCAGAAGCATTTTATTAATCATTTCATTTAGCAGCATTTGTGTCTTTTTTCCGGGAAAACATATCTAAGCATTCTTAAATCAAGACATATTCTCTGAATAAAGACTTATTCAGTCTTGGTATTATTAATTTAAAAAAATAAAAAAAAAAAATCAGTTTAATTAATTGTAATAAAGCTGAAATAAAAATATTACATGAAAAAACAAACTTTTTTACCTTGTCAACTAACTGAAATAATGTTTAAGCTGAAGCACTATAATGACTAAAACTGAAATAAAAATAAGTAAGCTACATATTTAAATTATTAAAAAAAACTAAAATTTATTATAAAAATATTTTTTGTATGAAATCATGGTTATTCATTGAATAAAGCTGAAATAAAATATATATTTTATATGATTTTTTTTTGCCTTGGCAACTAACTGAAATTAATTTAAATTAAATTAATAAATAATAAGTTGAAGCACTAAAATGACTTAAACAGAAATAAATAAAAATAAAGCCATTATTAAAAAAAAACAAACTAAAATCAATGTATAGGTTTTACATAATTACATTTTATTTTTATATGAAATCAGTTTAATTAATTGAAAAAGCTTACATTAAATTAAATTAAATTAATAATAAGTTGAAGCACTAAAATGACTTAAACATAAATAAATAAATATAAAGGCATTATTAAAAAACTCAAAAACTAAAATCAATGTATATGTTTTACAAAATTACATTTTATTTTTATATAAAATCAGTTTAATTAATTGAAAAAGCTTAAATAAAACTTTTTTTTTTTTGCCAGCTAACTGAAATTAAGTTTAAGTTAAAGCACTAAAATAACTAAAACTGAAATAAATAAACAAATTAAAGCTAAATATTTCAATATTTCAAAACCATAAAATATTATTTTTTTTAAAGAAATGTATGTTTTATTTTTTTAATTATATTTGATTTTTATATAAAATCTAAAAATGACAAAAGCATGTAACAAAATACCAAAACTAAAATTAAAATGAAAACTGAAAATCTAAAAATAAAAACTTTAATAGTATATAAATAATACTAAAATAACTAAATAATACTGGTCTTATTCTCACACAATTCTCACACAATTTGGATTCTTAGGTAATTTACCTATTAGTTATATTTTTACTGAAAACAAAGCTTAGAATAAAAACTTGCAGTGTGGTTTCACCCTGTGCCCTAACCAGGCATAACAAAATAAGCTGATGCACAATAAGATATCTAGCCGGTTGACTGGGTTCTGTTGTCATCATGTGATGCTTGACAGCTCATTAGTCTAAAACTGTGCTGGGTTTTGTGTCACTTCACTGTAAGCTCCTTCAGATTGGCTTCACTTGCCTGCAGCACGAGCTCCTCCTCGATCCGCTGCGTGCAGTTGATCCGCTCAACCGTGGTGTTAGATCCACTGTACTCGATCTCTGCTCCCTTAAAGGTGATTTCCCTCTTAAACATGGACACCACGAAGTTCCCGTTCAGGAGGAAGATGGACTGACTGTCAGACAGAGCTGCAGATGAGAAAGATCAGGGCCGTATTCACAAAACATCTTCAGGATAAAAGTAGCTCATAACTCACCGATTCAGGAGAAAATCTTAAAAAATAATGGGTGTCTGTCCTAAACGTAGGACTCCTAAATGTTTGCTCGAAGAGTATTTCACAAAGTGTTTTAGAGCTAAAACTAGCTCTTAAATCTGTGAAACATTAGTGAAGAGGACTCACTATAAGACACAAACTATCCTAAAATAGCTGTTTCCAGCAATCTGCCTCTGAACGTGAACATTTTAGAAACATGTGACGATCATGAGCTTTTATAAAGATAATCACCTTTTGGTTTTGGAGGTTATCCCAACCTTAAATTCTCCTTTGATTATATCCTTGTTTTCATTAACCAGCTGGGCGAGAAATAACAGATGTGCTTGAGTCCAGTTTGGTTTTCTTTTACATTTGCATGTCTTACTATCAGCTGTGATTATTCTCTGTTAATTAAAAGGCTGTTTATATACATATCTGCTAACTGTTTACGAGAAGCACACAAGTAAGAGGCTGACAATTAGCTGAACATATACTTGTTTAATTAGTGACACAAATCTTTATTTGAATGTGGCAACATAATGTCACGCTCTACAATATTTCTATGAATAAATCTCTGACAGAGACTATCAGCCAATCACTGTGTGCATAGTTACTAAGCACACTGACATCACCCATAGCAACGAGGTAAACCCCGCCCCCTTACGCTGAGCTTAAGACTTCTCTCTATTCCTCAGCACAAGTTTGTCTCAGCAGCTTTGTGAATAGGTTTTAAGAGAAAACTCTTATCTAAAAGCTTTCACTGCTAGTTAGGAGAACTCTTAGTGGTGAGAATATGAGCCCAGACCTGGACAGTGAACCTCAGGTCACGTCTCATTCATCAGCTGTGTGTGTTTGTGTTTATTTGGCCTTTTGACTCGAGTGTGAACAGCTAGACAAACGTTCTGGACATGCTCGCTCACTTTCATTAGCACCTCGGCGTCTGTCAATCATCCGGCGTTTGCTCTCCCTGTGACCCTAAATTCCCGGAGGAGTCACGGTGAAGCACCATTGTAACACCACAGCTGTTCTGGACATGTGCCATTGCAATAGCATGGGATTCTTCATTTGAGTGCCACGTAAATATCATGGCATATAAACAAGGCAGTCATTCAGTGTATATAACACGTATCGGAGTGCTGTGGTATTACCAGGGTAATCTGGTCTGGTTATCTGTACTAACTCACCGAGGTAGTTATCATCTTCTGGCAATCCTGAGTAGCTGACCTGCTTTATCTCGATGTTAGTCGCGCCAGCAGGAATCCGAACCACAACGTTATAACCTACAACACAAGAACTAGATTAGTTGAGAAAAAAAGATGAGAAACACCAGAGGTTCATGAGAAAGAAATGAAAACGCCAGAAAACATTGAGAAAGAGATGAGAAACTTCAGAGAACATTGAGAAAGGATTGAAAAATACCAGAAAGTAATGAGAAACTCCAGAGAGTGATGAGAACAAGATAAGAAACACCAGATTGTGATGAGAAAGAGATGAGAAACACTGGAGAGTGATGAGAAAGAGATGAGAAACACCAGATTGTGATGAGAAAGAGATGAGAAACACTGGAGAGTGATGAGAAAGAGATGAGAAACACCGGAGAGTGATGAGAAAGAGATGAGAAACACCAGAAAGTGATGAGAAAGAGATGAGAAACACCAGAGAAGGATGAGAAAGAGATGAGAAACACCAGAGAGTGATGAGAAAGAGATGAGAAACACCAGAAAGTGATGAGAAAGAGATGATAAACACCAGAAAGTGATGAGAAAGAGATGATAAACACCGGAGAGTGATGACAAAGAGAGTGATGAGAAAGAGATGAGAAACACCAGAGAGGGATGAGAAAGAGATGAGAAACACCAGAGAGTGATGAGAAAGAGATGAGAAACACCAGAGAGTGATGACAAAGAGAGTGATGAGAAAGAGATGAGAAACACCGGAGAGTGATGAGAAAGAGATGAGAAACACCAGAGAGTGATGACAAAGAGAGTGATGAGAAAGAGATGAGAAACACCAGAGAGGGATGAGAAAGAGATGAGAAACACCAGAAAGAGATGAGAAAGAGATGATAAACACCAGAGAGTGATGACAAAGAGAGTGATGAGAAAGAGATGAGAAACACCGGAGAGTGATGACAAAGAGAGTGATGAGAAAGAGATGAGAAACACCGGAGAGTGATGAGAAAGAGATGAGAAACACCAGAAAGTGATGAGAAAGAGATGAGAAACACCGGAGAGTGATGAGAAAGAGATGAGAAACACCAGAGAGTGATGACAAAGAGAGTGATGAGAAAGAGATGAGAAACACCGGAGAGTGATGACAAAGAGAGTGATGAGAAAGAGATGAGAAACACCGGAGAGTGATGAGAAAGAGATGAGAAACACCAGAAAGTGATGAGAAAGAGATGAGAAACACCGGAGAGTGACGAGAAAGAGATGATAAACACCGGAGAGTGATGAGAAAGAGATGATAAACACCAGAAAGTGATGAGAAAGAGATGAGAAACACCGGAGAGTGATGAGAAAGAGATGAGAAACACCAGAGAGTGATGACAAAGAGAGTGATGAGAAAGAGATGATAAACACCGGAGAGTGATGAGAAAGAGATGAGAAACACCAGAAAGTGATGAGAAAGAGATGAGAAACACCGGAGAGTGACGAGAAAGAGATGATAAACACCACAGAGTGATGAGAAAGAGATGAGAAACACCACAGAGTGATGAGAAAGAGATGATAAACACCGGAGAGTGATGAGAAAGAGATGATAAACACCGGAGAGTGATGAGAAAGAGATGAGAAACACCAGAGAGTGATGAGAAAGAGATGAGAAACACCAGAGAGTGATGGGAAAGAGATGATAAACACCAGAGAGTGATGAGAAAGAGATGAGAAACACCAGAAAGTGATGAGAAAGAGATGATAAACACCGGAGAGTGATGAGAAAGAGATGAGAAACACCAGAGAGTGAT
>CM041815.1:29422145-29424645 GCA_023376895.1 Aspiorhynchus laticeps | reverse complement strand
TTCATATTTATTTTCGCTCTGCTTCAAAAAAAATAATATATTTACAATTATGCATATTTATAAAATATATATATGAAAATTCATAAATATATATGAAAAATAAATTATTAGTTTTTTTAATAAATTGTTTTTGCTCTCTCTCTCTCTCTCTCTCTCTCTCTCTCTCTCTCTCTCTCTCTCTATATATATATATATATATATAGAGCTGACAGAGCATGCTGCACAACTTCTTGTCCAGGCCCTTGTCGTTTCTAGGCTGGACTACTGCAATGCTCTTTTGGCTGGTCTTCAATCAAACGCAATCAAACCTCTACAAATGATTCAGAATGCAGCGGCACGACTGGTCTTCAACGAGCCCAAAAGAACCCATGTTACACCTCTCTTCATCTCACTGCACTGGCTACCAGTGGCAGCTCGCATCAAGTTCAAGACACTGATGCTTGCATACAGAACAACCACAGGCTCAGCACCCTCCTACTTCCACTCACTATTACGAATCTACATCCCCTCCAGAAGTCTGAGATCTGCTAGTGAGCGACGCCTTGTGGTACCATCACAGAGAGGCTCAAAATCACTCTCCAGAACATTCTCGTTCACCGTTCCTGGCTGCTGGAATAATCTTCCCCCCCCTATCCGGAATGCTGGATCCCTATCAAGCTTCAAGCAACAACTGAAAACTCATCTCTTTCGGTACTACTTGACTTCATCCTAAACTTGATTTAAAAAAAAAAAAAAAAAAAAAAAACCTTTCCCTTTATCTTTCTCTCCTTCCCTTGCTAGCTTGTACTTATTTGAACAATGACTGAGACTTGGTGTTACGAGCACTTGCTCTGTCTGATTGCCTCTTCAAGATGAATGGCTTTATGTACTCCCCAATTGTAAGTCGCTTTGGATAAAAGCATCTGCCAAATGACTAAATGTAAATGTAATATATATATATATATATATATATATATATAATGGAAAAACAAATTACTATTTTATTATTATTAAATATTAAACAAATAAAAACATTTGAAACACAAAGAAAATGCAATTTATAAATGTATAAATATATAAATATAAATTCATACATTTATTTTCATTCTCTCTAGCTCATATATATATATATACACATATATAAATATACATATACACATATATATACACATATACATATACATATATACATATACATATATATATTTTTTTTTTTTTTTTTTTGCACATACACATGGATTATATCATGGATTAAACTGTGTGTCAGTGAAGCCTCTATCAAACGCTCGCTCAGATCTCCAGTCCTCTGAGGACCAGTGATGCTGAATTATGACTGAGACGCTGCAGAAGTGCATCATGGATATTAATACTCGCTCATTACAGTAATATCTGAGAGTGCACATGCTCTGTGTTTGGCGTCATCAGACAGACACAGACCCGCTGGCGGTAACCGAACCCTCGCTGGAATGCAGGACAGGCTGGCGTCGGTCTCACACATGCGCACCAGACACGATAACCAAACCCCAGAACACAGATAAGAGCGACAGAGCTCATTACAGTCTCGCTCCGGCTCCGTATCGCTCTTCTCACAGTCACATCTTCACTGCCAGAGCCCTTCCTGCGTTCCCTCATCACATCATTCATCACAGACACTGATGCACTCCACAATACTGACATTCATATGTGTCCCTGGAGCACAAAAGCAGTCATAAGTAACACAGGTATATTTGTAGCAATAGACAACAATACATTGTATGGGTCAAAATGATAGATTTTTCTTTTATGCCAAAAATCATTAGGACATTAAGTAAAGATCATGTTCCATGAAGATATTTTGTAAATTTCCTACCGTAAATATATCAAAACTTAATTTTTGATTAGTAATATGCATTGCTAAGAACTTCATTTGAACAACTTTAAAGATGATTTTCTCAATATTTAGATTTTTTTGCACGCTCAGATTCCAGATTTACAAATAGTTGCATCTCGGACAAATATTGTCCGATCATAACAAACCATACATCAATGGAAAGATTATGTATTCAGCTTTCAGATGATGTATAAATCTCAATTTCAAAAAATTGACCCTTATGACTGGTTTAGTGCTCCAGGGTCACAAATGTCATGGTATGTTACTACAAGGTACTTTCAAAACTACAATGACACGCTTTGTGCCAAAAACATGGTAGTATCATGGTACTTTTTGCAAGAGAAAAAACTACGGTACACTGCAAAACTATTTCTAACTGCCTTCAGTTTTTAAAGTATAATCAACCTGGTTGTACAAGTCATTTTAACTTATTATTATTATTTATTAAACTGACTTAAAAGAATCAAGCTGAATCTCATATAACTTATAAAAAAAAGTTGAAATTGCTTAAAATATTCTGATGAGTTAAGGTAAAAACACAAGTTGCCATGACTTACTGATCATATGATATATATTTTTTTTTACATAAAATATGATGTAAAATATTATAAAATATGATAAAATCATATGATATTTTGAGTAGTAGTATGA
>CM041815.1:29369645-29417145 GCA_023376895.1 Aspiorhynchus laticeps | reverse complement strand
GACTTGCCTGGTTAAATAAACACGGCTCCTGACTAAAAAAAAAAAAAATCAATTAAGGAGCCATTGGCTCCTATAAGAAACAAATTTAGACGCCAGATTATTTTTTATAGGTGCCACAGAATAAATGTTTAATTTATTTTAATTTTTTAACACTTTAACATTTCAGTCATACTGTGTTGTGTTTATGCCCCCCCTCCTTTTACAGCATCAGCATTTTAAGGTTCACTTAAAATAGGAACTAAACAGTCACAAATAATTGTTTATTACACACAATCTGTGAAAATATCACATCACTTGGCTATTGAGAGTAGTTTGGGCTCCTCTTTAATGCATCATATAAATGCTGTCATATGTCTTGCACACATCCCGTCTGTTTTTTATTCATTAGTAACATGAAATTATATTATAGGTGTTGAATTTTATCTTTAGCTCCTTGCTTTCTTTCTTATGTAGACAACAGGTTAAGTACCTGGTTAAATATGAATATGCAATATAGCACATATGTGACCCTGGAGCACAAAACCAGTCTTAAGAGTCAATTTTTCGAAATTGATATTTATACATCATCTGAAAGCTGAATAAATAATATTTCAATTGATGTATGGTTTGTTATGATCGGACAATATTTGTCTGAGATACAACTATTTGAATATCTGGAATCTGAGGGTGCAAAAAAATCTAAATATTGAGAAAATCATCTTTAAAGTTGTTCAAATTAAGTTCTTAGCAATGCATATTACTAATCAAAAATTAAGTTTTGATATATTTACGGTAGTAAATTTACAAAATATCTTCATAGAACATGATCTTTACTTAATATCCTAATGATTTTTGGCATAAAAGAAAAATTGATAATTTTGACACATACAATGTATTTTTAGCTATTGTTACAAATATACCCCAGCGACTTAAGACTGCTTTTGTGCTCCGGGGTCACATATATTTAGCAAAATGCTCCTCTTTATAGTTATTTTGTTCTAACTGACTAATGAGCTTATGGACGCCAAATGGTTATTCTGAGGTAAATATTGTTATGTGGTATTGTCTAAATGTTTTCCACCGTTTGAAACAATAAATGAGCGATTAACATGAGACATTTCAGTAAGTTGTACTGTATCTTATAATATACCTTCTGATGTTCATTCATGTTTATTTCATACTATAGTAGTAAAGAGAAAGAGTTCACATGCCGCTTGAACTGAGGCTCTAAAGCGATCGCTCGTGCTGCATTAAAGAGCGCCAAAAATGTATTTATTGTTTGAATTTCGTTATGAATTTGGCAGAATTTTAAAGCTGATAGCCTACTTTGTTTATTAAAAGTTAACAAAGCTTATTGCGAGTATTGGATGGCAAGTGCGCTACAGATAATATGAAGTTCACGCATTAACAGAACACATATAGACTAAAGATCTTGATAACAAGAAGTCATATTAGTATCGATTATAAGTGAGGATTGCTCACGATATTGTTAATGTGCACACAGCTGACAGCTTTACCTGTTGTAGTTTGTTTAAGTTGTGCATGAAATAGACACTGCTTTCTGCACTTTTATTTCACACGTCATTTTCGATCTCTCTCACGCTGCACGACTGGAGCCGCTTCAGCATTTGTGCCGTCAACGTTGCTGTTCGGCAGAGATGAAGACTGTTTTTCCAATAAAACTTTGACATGCATCGTCTCAGTTTATTACGTTAACATAACAAAAGATGTGATCGCAAAACAATCAGGAAAAAAGGCATTACACTACCAGACAAAGGTTTTTAATCAGTAAGAGTTTTTTTTAAAGAAGTCTCTTCTGCTCACCTGCATTTATTTGATCCAAAATACAGCAAAAACAGTGAAATTCTGAAATATTTTTACTATTTAAAACAACTGTCTTCTATTTGAATATATTTTAAATAGTAATCTATTCCTGTGATTTCAAAGTTGAATTTTTAGCATCATTACTCCAATCACACGATCCTTCAGAAATCATTCTAATATTCTGATTTGTTGCTCAAAAAATATTATTATTATTAATTATTATTAATTAATATTATTATTATTGTTGTTGTTGTTGAAAACAGCTGAGTAGAATTTTTTCAGGATTATTTGATGAATAAAAAGCTCAGAAGAACAGCATATATCTGAAAAATAAATATTTTGTAACATTATAAATGTCTTTATAATCACTTTTGATCAATTTAAAGCATCTTTGCTAAATAAAAGTATTAATTTCTATAATTCCACAAAAAACAAATCCTGACTCCAAGCTTTTGAATGGTATAGTGTATAGTGTTACAAAAGCTTTTTATTTCAGATAAACACTGATCTGTGGATCTTTCTATTTATCAAAGAATCCTGAAAAATATGTACTCAACTGTTTTAAATATTGATAATAATAACAATAATAAAAAAAAAAATCTTGAACAGCAAATCAGCATATTAAAATGACACTGAAGACTGGAGTAATGATTTGATCACAGGAATAAATTACATTTTAAAATGCATTCAAATAAAAAGCAGTTATTTTAAATAGTAAAAAAAATATTTCACAATATTACTGCTTTTGCTGTATTTTGGATCTAATAAATGCAGGATTGGTGAGCAGAAAAGTCTTCTTTAAAAAATATTAATAATCTTACTGTTCAAAAACTTTTGGCTGGTAGTGTATATGAAAATTTTGAAATCATAATATGTAAATTTATATAGTCGCCAGTGGCAATTTCAGCAAAAATATCACTCGCAAATTAATATTTTTAGTCACAGTCTGGAGCCCTGATAGAGGTGAAATGAACTACGCGAGTCATTCGACAAACGGCACAAAGCATGAATGCACCTTTACCTCGATTACTTGGCAATCACAACAACAACTCATTCGTGAAAATCAGATCCTGGGCTGCTGTTACAGAACTAGACGTCTCGCTGGAAACACATGCAGATTAGCAGGAGAAGTGACAAGCGATCCACATTGAGGAACGAGCTGCCAGGAACAGCAGCCAAGACGGAGAGCCGCGGCCAACAAATTCTCCAATGTTTACAAGACTTCAGTATTTTTCTCTAACTGCCTGAGACGAGGACAGGTTGAAGGTTCTGCTGAGCCGGGTTAGGCACACAATAGTGTCTATTGTACCTCCAGACATAAAGCTTATTTGAAGAGGAACCGAATACAAGCACAATTATGATTTGACTTCATTTACAAGCAGCTTTATTGGAATGCTACCATTCTGTCCCAATAAACCGACTCTATTAACCAGCTAGTTCATGTTTTAATGCATAGTCGCCACTCCATACAGTCCCCTGCTGAAAATAACAGTTTGGTCATTGTATGATTACTAGTAAATTACAAACCAAGTTGACCAGGCAATTTAGGCAAGTTAAGAAGTCTGATTGGGATGCTAGGATCTAAAACAAATTCTCCAATGAGACGAGGACAGATTGAAGGTTCTGGTGAGCGGAAGCCAGTTAGATACACAATAGTGTCTATTGCACCTCTAGACACCAAACATTATTGGAAGAAGAACCGAATACAAGCACAATTGTGATTTGATTTCATTTACAAGCATCTTTATTGAGATACTGCCATACTGTCTCAATAACCGGACTCTATTAAATGATTAGTTCACTTCCAGAATTAAAATTTCCTGATAATTTACTCACCCCCATGTCATCCAAGATGTTCATGTCTTTGTTTCTTCAGTCGAAAAGAAATTAAGTTTTTTGAGGAAAACATTGCAGGATTTTTCTCCATATAATGGACTTCAATGGTGATCAATGGGTTGAAGGTCCAGATTGCAGTTTCAGTGCAGCGTCAAAGGGCTCGACACGATCCCAGCCAAAGAACAAGGATCTTATCTAGCGAAACAACTGGTCTTTTTCTAAAAAAATTAATAAAAGTTTATATACTTTTTAACTACAAATGCTCGTCTTGCACTAGCTCTGCATCCACGACTTCACACATTGCGTAATCACGTTGGAAATGTCACACATGGTTAGTTCTTCATCTGTGTACTCCAGTTCACAAAGGTAGCGTAGGGCGAAAAACTGCATGTTCGCTTTGTAAACATTGGGTCGGTACTTCCACCTACATCACCTTTCCAACATGATTATGTAATGTGTGAGGTCGACCTACTGCAAGATGAGCATTTGTGGTTAAAAAGTATATAATTGTAATTTTTTTTAGAAAATGACCGGTTGTTTCGTTAGATAAGACCCTTATTCCTCGGCTGGGATCGTCCTTTGAAGCTGCACTGAAACTGCAATTTGGACCTTCAACCCGTTGATCCCCATTGAAGTCCACTACATGGAGAAAAATCCTGCAATGTTTTCCTCAAAATCCTCCAAAAGACAGACATGAACATCTTGGATGACATGTGGGTGAGCAAATTATCAGGAAATTTTAATTCAGGAGTGAACTAATCCTTTAACCAGCTACTTCACTCAACAGCAACCTGCCAACTTTCCCCACAGTTCCCCTAATGAAACGAACAGTTTAGATATCATGCGTACACCAATAAATTATGGAAGTTTGCTAGTTAAAGCTGCAGTCCGTAAGTTTTGCCTCTTTGTCGCCATCTCTGTTTGAAACCTGCAATTGCAGTTATTTGCAGAATTATCTTCTTTGTGTGGGTTGTGCACCGTCACAGCTTCTCAGCGCGGATGAATCTAATGTTTCGATGTGTGGCTGTCAGTCACCTCACTGGTGTGGATACTGTGCTTCGGAATCACACATGATAAGAACGATAAGAATTTTCACCGGATATCATCTGAACAAGTAAGTAACATGTCTGCCACTTTTGTTCTGACCAATTGAGGAAAAAAAGCTTTACAACACATCACACTACCAATGGTGATTAAATCTACCGATCGCTTAGCTCATATCACATCAAACCATGCAGATAATTATTACTGTTATACTTTATTCTCAATGTTAACAATATCAGCATTGCGTGACTACATGTATTTAGTGTGTATTAGCGTGACCTGTAGACTACGGGTCAATCTCCAGTTGTCACTGATGGACCTTTCTGGATTACAATCCGCCATCAAAATGAAAAGTTTAATTATTCCAGCTACTGTGAGAAAATGCCATTAATGACCTGCCACCTGCAGGATCCTCACACGTGATATAGCCTACTAGCCGGGACATCTTCTTTATGTTTACAGATGTGACGTAATGACGCGGCCGCATGCTCGAATTTCCTGTGAATTCCTACCAGTACCACTCAAATTAGAAAACATTATTATAAGCTAACTGTTGTGAATCGGGCTAAAGTAAGGAGATAGTTTTGAACACTGGCTGGTTATGTACTTTCTCACAAATTGATTTTGGATAATTTTTAACCAGAACAAATTACGGACTGCAGCTTTAAGCAAGTTAAGATTCACTATGATTCATGACTTCACTTACAAGCATCTATATTGGGATATAACCATTCTGTCCCAATAAATGGACTCCATTAACCAACGAGTTCCTGGTTGAAGTCACAGCCAGCACCCTGGTAATTTTCCCTGCAGTTCTCCTGAATTTACCAGTAAATTAAAAGCCAAAGAATTTTGAGCTGAGCAAGTTAAGAAGCCTGATTGGGACGCCAGGATCTAAAACACAAGATATGCTGGTGGTCTTCTCAACAGGGTCACCGTGCGCCCCTTGTTCTCGTGCTTCTGAAACCCTCCCACAAGCACGTATTCATTGCGGCAGGGCTCTTCAAAGGAGCTTCTGGATGGCATGCCGGCTCGCCCTGGAGATGACAGGAGCCGGATTGACTGCGGCCCATGCCTGGGCTCTCTCTCGAAAGGAGGGAGGGAGCGAGAAAGGGAGGTGTTGGTATTTATAGATGGCAAGTGATGGGGTGCCCTCGTTAGCGCAGGGCTCACTGAGCTGGATGACAGACAGGCCGCTGGGGTCATGTGACCACATTACTCACTCCAGTGCCCTGCAAGACAGAAGATGAACGGGAGGAGAGGGAATCGAGGACAGAGAGAGGCCGAGGGAACGAGGGGGAAACTTCAAAGAATCAAAGCAATTATGGTCTGATCCTAACTTTGCTCTTCTGCATCTCCACTAGAGCTCATGTGTTTGATGAGTGCCAGCGTTTATTTAGATAGCGGTCCATTTACAAGCTTAAACGGGATCAAACGAGCCGACGTTTGGAGATAAATAAGAGAGAAGAGAGACAGAGAAAGACATTTTGAACAAGCCTTCGTGAGGACCTTCCCACATTAAAGAGCTCGAGACAGGCAGGTGAGCTGAGACCGAGAGCTGTGTTTCTTTCAACTTCTGCCACTTCAAACGGCCCCATGAGGAGGTGACACCAGGCACTCAGCACCACAAACAAAGGTGCAGGGGCCACGAGGGGTAGAAGCCCAAGAAAAAAGACCCTTTGTGTCCCTGTTTTTGTAAAGAGTCACGCAGTAACTATTTCGCTCAGCATGATACATAACAGCGCTTCTAAACTAACGGGTCACAATCCAGTTCAGTTCTGAATTAACCAATTATACAATATAAGAGTTTGGACAGCAGAATAAAAACATGAAAATTAAGAAACATTTTAATGTATTCTGTTGAAAAGCCATGCAAGTATTTTGGCTCAAATTCATCTGTCACTTGGTAGCAGCCATTAAATATGAGTTAAAACAAATATAAACGCGGTTCGTTCCAATTAGAGTGTGTTTTTATGAGATGAAATATTGGCAGCTGAGAGTATGAAACCAGCAGAACTCAAGGCATAAATAAATATCAATAAATCTCTCTCTCTCTATCTCTATCTCTATATATATATATATATATATATAGAGAGAGAGAGAGAGAGAGAGAGAGAGAGAGAGAGAGAGAGATTTATTGATATTTATTTATGCCTTGAGTTCTGTTATTAGATGCATATATATATATATATATGCATCTAATGATCAGCATCTAATGTAAAATCTGGTTCCTGAAGCCAAACCAGTTGAGAAACTCAAGATAATTCCTCCCCAAATATTTTTTTTGTCATATAAATCAATTTATGTTCTTGATGTAGGGATGTTTTAGTTGAACTAACACTGCTTTAATAAACCATTACAATCACCAGAGCTGGAGGAATAATGCTAGAGCATTAATAGATGTGAAGCGCTAGTCAAAATGGGAGGTCTGTTCCACTAATGAGTAATGAAGCTTAACACTGACATGAACTCTTTCATGCCCTTGTGGATTTAATCAGATGACGTGAGAACAACCAACAAACGCTGCTCGCTCTCCTTCCTCCGCAGGGCTTCACGTACTGCACGGCAGTCCCACGGTTAATGAGAATGAGAAAGGTTTCTGCTTTCCCAGCCACTAGCCTGATTGCGGTTGTTTTGGTTGGATTAAGATACTGCCCACCTCTGTTAACATTTGATTCACTCAGAAAGCCTTGTTCTAGAACTTTCAATTTACTTAAAAGGTTAAAATGAAGGAAAAATGGACACCCTCCTTCTGCAGCATCTTTTGTGTTGGTCTAAACCCCACACTCTCTAAAACTCCCTGACCAGTGACCCACTCACCCGCGTCGTAAAGAGGTTTGGGGGTCACGGGTTCACAACAAGGTGATCTGCGGGTGGCGTTCAGTTTCAAAGGCTTGATACTTCACCTCGGATCTCAGTTCTCAAAGATCGAGTAGCAATGAACTAAATGCGGCTAATTAGCATAGCAACCGAGAAGGGAAAGAAAACAAGTGAAGGGCATCGTAACACTTATGGTGTGTGCACACGTTAACATCGCAACACTTACGTGTGTGCACACCAAAAGCGAAATTAATTATTAGCGTAAGTAGACTACATACAAAGTCAATGCAAAGATGCGAACAGACGTGAATTCACGCAGAGCGATGTGAATGATGCAAATTAGGCGACGCCTTTGTCACATAAGTTGAAAAATGTGAACATAAGCTGAAAATTTGCATGACGCGTTGTCGCGCTAGCCAATCGGCGAAGTGTCTAGTTTGACACGTACGGTTGTATCAGAAAATGTTTTTTATTGTTTTTATTCGTGCAAGTGACGCAAAAAATATCCCACGAGTAATCTAGAGCGAGTAACGTAATGCAAATATTCGCTTCACTTTTGGTGTGAACATACCATTACACTACAGACTCCCCTCTGTTTATGTACACACACTATTTTGGGATTTCATGAAGAACTGGAGGGATTAAATAAATACCCCTCAATGAACCTGACTCTGTGTTTAGGCAGCTAATGTCACGGACAAGAAGGAAACCAGCTACGCAAGCTCACATTACCATCCTCATCAGCTTTGACATTTCAGTTTAACGCACGACTGACTGCCAGACAAAAACACAGGCATGAAAGCGTAGGGAAAGTGTCTTACCATGCCATAGCCACATTCGGTCCCATCAGCGAGCGGCATGTGCTGCGTACGACATCCTTTATGGTCGCCCTCCGCACTGGTGCACCAGAGACGCTTGCACTGTTTCTGCAATCGACAAGAGTCATTTCAGTCAAAACTGGATAAATAATGACTTGAACATTGGTTAATTTAACCCTTCCCAAGTACTCGAAAGTTTTCTTGACATGGGTACAATCTAAAATACAGTTAAAGGGATAGTTCACCCAAAAATGAAAATCACCCCATGATTTATTCACCCTTAAACCATCCTAGTTGTATATGACTTTGTTCTTTCAGATGAATACAATCAGAGTTATATAAAAAAAATGTCCAGGCTCTTCCAAGCTTTATAATAGCAGAGAATGGTTGTTGAGATTTTGAAGTCCAATAAACTGCATTCATCCATCATAAAAAGTGCTCCAAATGGCTCCTTCTGCAGATAATCGATGATTTTATGTAAGAATAATATCACCTACGTCCTACATCATTTGCTGGAACATGCTACTCTCTCATGAGCACACATACGACAGTTAGAGAAGCAAGAGATTACAGTTTATAAAGGTTTAAATATGGATATTTTTCCTACACAAACACATTGATTCACTTCAGAAGGCCTTAACCCCCTGGAGCCGTGTGGAGCACTTTTTATGATGGATTTATGCACTTTTTTGAGCTTCAAAATCTCAACAGCCATTCACTGCTATTATAAAGCTTGGAAGAGCCAGGATATGTTTTAATATATTTCATTTTTAATATATTTAATTTAATATATAACTCCGATTGTATTCGTCTGAAAGAACAAAGTCATATATAGATGGCTTGAGGGTGAGTAAATCATGGGGTAATTTTCATTTTTAAATGAACTATCCCTTTAAGTTGCTTGTATGGACAATGGATTAAGATGGTCAGCTAACCAAGTCTTGAGACTACAAGAACTCAGAGACCAGAAGAAGTGATGAACAATGGGAGAACTGAACAGGAGGTTAAAGAAACAGTTGGGTTCCCTAAAGACAGTCTGGTATGCACTAGGTAAATGACTAAACATCCTCCCAAAACGATGATGGACCAATGTACAAAGGAACCTTGTTTTAAGATCTCTCATTAAAGTCGTTAAGGGGACATTGAATGCATGTTTTCCACAAGTTGGTATGATTCTTTAGGGCCTTTATGAAATGTCTGCAATGCACTTTGGTTAAAATTCCTCAATGGTCATGTAAAACAACACCCTTTTTTTTACCGTTAGCTTTGTTCACAATGACCCGTTTCAGTGCATGTCTCTTTAAATGATAATGAGCTACTGTTCATCCTGCCCCTCTCTTCCATTTTTTTGTGTGTGTATTTGGTGCCACATTACCATCAAAAACAAAACTAACCCACTGTATTCCTCAGTGGTTTTGATGTCAGGAGAAAACAAAGACTCTTATATGCTAATGATATGCTAATATGGGACAGTCCGTCAATGGCTGTGGGCGGGGCCTGAGGAGTATGATGTCATGCTGCTCAGAAAATCAAAACGGCTTGATAATTGGGGCTTGATAATTTAGGTTTTTTAGGGAGTAAATAGATTTTTATCATTTTAGGGTGGTTGTGTCCACACACTGCTAACACACATTATATGCAAATGCACTTGATGTCCCCTTTAAAGGGGTCATAAACGAAGAAACCAAAATTCCCTTGATCGTTAGTCTAAAAACAGCTTATATTGAAGGCAGTCTGCCAAAACGACAGCTTGTGGAATGTTCTACTCTATGATGTAATAGTGTGGATAAGCACCGCCTCCGCAGAAGATGATCGACATCACTGCCTGTTTAGCCCCGCCCACCGATTCGTGCATGTACCCTAGTGTTTACGAGAGAGGCGAATGCGCAGGTCTACGCAGAAACCAAACGATAAAGATGCTCTGAAGACAACGAGATGCTGTGGAAAAACAGTGTTTGTATTGCCTTCCTTATGATCACAACGTTAGGAAAGAGTGAATGAACTTTATTTTTAATGAGTCAGTAAGAACTATCTTTTGTTCACTTCATTTTACTGCGGATTCGTTTAATTCGACACTGGATTTTCAAAAAGATACTAAAAGACAATGCTGTGCAACTATATTGGATCTGACAGTCAAGTCGCAACACATAAGTGTGAGTAACTGTTTTCATTACGTAATCACTATTGCTTTCTCTGTTAAACAGATCGTTTGATATGTATTGAGTTATTTATGCGTTTTTCACCTACAATCCTCCACGCCTATTCAAACAGAGCGTTCTGATGAGAGGGCTATTACTTCTAAATTATGATATTTTTTATGTAAAAATCTTGATAACATTATAAATGGACCTCAGAGAATAGTACAAAATAAAAAACAGAGGCAGTTCATGACCCCTTTAAGGTGTGACATCCCCACTGAGACATTCGGGATCCACTGTCAATAGCCGGGTTTCCATCCAAAGTTGCGAATTTAACTTGTGCGCAAAATTCTAACGTCGCATAAAACATTTGCGAAAAAGCACCACTTCCATCCAACGAGTCAAAGAGAACAAAATCGTCACTTCCTGATAAACTGGCACTAAATATCACTAAGAAAAGTAAGAGAAGCCACTGAATATAATAATTTTCATATGTAATAAATGACTTGCGTCTCAGAGCGAGCAGACGAAACACAATAAATGCAGTCATTGCTTTCGGAGGCGGATGCTGCTGTTTGGGAACGCAGACAATTATACAGAAATACTTTGATGACAGCCTTTGCTCAGGCATTTCAGAACGACCAAAACAACATTTCAGATGCTGTGCAACGAGATCGGTCCGCTGGTTAGTCAGGATTTGCCGTCCCATCATGCAAATCACATGACTTTTTTGATGTGCTTGGAGGAATTTATTCGGCAAATGCATTTCCATCTCCCATTATTCGCATTAACCCTTTTTCGCACAAAACAAAACCTACCTCAAGCGAGCATAATTTTTTTTTTTGAGAATTAAGGTATATTTGAATATATCGAAATTTGGCGATTTCCATCACTCATTTCTCAAGCGATACTTCAAAATGCACATTAAAACAGGGTGACTGAAACATAGCTAATGCTTTGTGGAAGTAGATTTAGATGTCGTACCATAAACGGACAGACTTGGGAGCCGGGGCCGAACATGAGTTCACACTGCCGGTTGGCATTGTAGAGTTGACCTGGAAGCTGGTTGGGAAGGTTATACGTCCTCCCCGAAGGCTCGTCCAGGAGACATTCACCATAACCAGTGCTAAAAAGACAAAAACAGACAGATATCAACACATTGCATCAAGGAGAACTCTAGCGATAGCTTCAGGTGGGCTTCTTCATCCTCAGAAGCCTGGAGGAAGTACTATTGTAAAGCATTTAGTGTTTTATGCATCAACTCCCAATGGATAATAAGTGACCCTGGAGCACAAAACCAGTCATAAGGGTCAATTTTTTTAAATTAAGATTTATACAGCATCTAAAAGCTAAATAAATACTCTTTCCATTGATGTATGGTTTGTTAGGATAGGACAATAGTAAATAAGTAAATAGTAAATAGGATAGGACTCTAGTAAATAAGAAGGCCACTCCACCAAGTAATAACTGGAGATTCAATACATCATTGCTTAAAGACGCCGATTTTATTAAATATTTTAAAGAAGAGTGGGCTTTATATTTAGAATATAATGATCTGCCTGGAACATCAGCATCTGTTCTCTGGGAAGCAGGCAAAGCTGTGATGAGAGGTAGAATAATCTCATTCTCATCGCATAAAAAGAAAAGAGAAAATAAATGTATTCAGGAACTAGAAGAAACCATAAAAACTTTAGAAGAATCCTACGTATCCTCCCAGGAACAGGAAATGCTGAAAAAAATATGTAAAGCAAAACTAGAATTAAATGAAATTATTAATAAAAAAACTAAATTCTTAGCACAAAGACTTCGCTGGCAAGAATTTGAATATGGTAACAAATCAGGTCAATTCTTAGCGAACCAGTTAAAAATAAATAAAGAAAAAACAACTATATGTGCTGTTAAAGATTTAACTGGGGATACAGTATATGACCCTGAAAGAATAAACAACACTTTCAGAGATTTTTACGAATCTTTATATTCTCCACAGATAAACCCATCTAAAGACGAAATAGACCAATTTCTTGACAATATAACTCTTCCGAAATTAACAGACAATCAAGCGATGGCATTGGATTCTCCACTGACATCAGATGAACTTCAGGAAGCTTTGAACAGTATGCCCAATAAAAAGGCTCCAGGTCCAGATGGCTTTCCAGCAGAATTCTATAAAGAATTCTGGGCTATTCTGGCACCAACATTCTACAGAATGTTGCAGGAAACCAAAGAAAATGGCAGACTTCCACCAAATATGAATTCTGCCAACATTAGTCTCTTACTAAAACCAGGCAAAGACCCTGTATTGCCTACTAGCTATCGTCCAATATCCCTTATTAATGTGGACACTAAAATAATCTGCAAAGCTATCTCAAAAAGAATAGAGAAGATAACCCCTCTCATAATTCATTACGACCAAACTGGTTTCATAAAAGGGAGGCACTCCTCAACAAATACACGTAGGTTACTTAACTTGATAGACTATTCATGCAATAGAAACCTTCAAATTACAATATTGTCTTTAGATGCAGAAAAAGCTTTTGATAGGGTTAACTGGAATTTTCTATTTGCAACTTTACACAAATTTGGTTTTGGAAACTCTTTCATAAACTGGTTAAAAATATTATATAACTCTCCAACAGCATGCGTCAGGACAAATGCCCAAACGTCCTCTAGCTTCTATCTTAAGAGGGGCACCATGCAGGGATGCCCCCTCTCCCCCTCACTGTTTGCAATTTTTATTGAACCACTAGCAGCAGCAATTAGACAGGCAACAGTGATTAAAGGCATTAAATGCAAGAATGTAGAACATAAAGTTAGTCTTTACGCAGATGATCTGTTACTTTTTCTTCAGCATTCGCAAACCACTCTCTCTGAGGTAATTACATTAATAAACTCTTTCTCAAGAGTCTCAGATTATTCAATAAACTGGTTAAAATCAACAGTTCTTCCAATTAATTGCTCCTTCCAGAATTCTTCCACTCCACTGCAATCTGGAAATATTAAATATTTAGGTATTAATGTTTCTCCTAAGCTGGCAGATTTGATTAAATTAAACCACATCCCACTTTTAAAGAAGGTAGAAGATGATCTAACCAGATGGAGGTCTCTACCCATATCACTCATGGGAAGAGTCGCCTCAATAAAAATGATGGTTTTGCCAAGAATTAATTATTTATTTGCAATGATCCCGAGCAAACCACCACCTGACTGGTTTAGATCTCTGGACTCCTCCATCTCTAAATTCCTTTGGAAAGGTAAACCCCCGCGTATTAGCTTAAAAACGCTGCAAAAGACCAAGGATAAAGGAGGACTAGATCTACCTAACTTTCACCACTATTTCTTAGCCAATAGGCTCCAACACATTTCAGGGTGGTTAAAACACACCCTCTTAGATGAGCCTTGGCTAGATGTAGAACAGGCATTATGCAATAATATAGAGATTTCGGATCTGCCATTCATTAGCTCGATCAGTAAACGACACGTATGCTTCAAAAGCATCAGTATCAGCTCTTCTCTGACAGCATGGTGGGAGTTTCTAAAAATGACGGAGTCTTCACTAATCCCATGCAAACGTACCCCCATCTGGAACAATCCTGACATATTGCTAAACAACAATATGATAAACTTCACAGATTGGAGTTGTAAAGGTATTAAATACCTGGAACATATATTCGAAGGGACAGACTTTATTCCCTTTGAAAAATTAATTAAACAATATGGGATTAATAAGAACAGATTTTTAGAATATCAACAAATTAAATCTATTGTAAAAGGGAAATTTAAGTCTAATCATATCAATTTACAAATACCACCAAGTGTGTCAGATTTTCTTAATCTCAAAACCCCCAAATTAATGTCTAAAATATACAGGGCACTTTCCAATATAGATGAATCAGTATCACTTCCTATTGCAAAATGGGAAGCAGATCTATCAGTAAGCTGGGACCATAATTTCTGGTCTCAGATATGTTTAAAAACCTTTGAACTGATTAGAAATCCTGGATTACAATTAATACAATACAAA
Source organism: Aspiorhynchus laticeps (assembly GCA_023376895.1). NCBI lineage: Eukaryota > Metazoa > Chordata > Actinopteri > Cypriniformes > Cyprinidae > Aspiorhynchus > Aspiorhynchus laticeps. Next base: position 29,402,665 of record CM041815.1, on the reverse strand, counting down.
ATTCTGCATAGAGTGCACTACACAGGTCATCGGATGTTCAGGATGGGTTTTACAGCTTCTAACAACTGCTCACACTGTAAAGGCAATACACCTGACAATTACATCCACGCGATATGGTTCTGTCCACCTGTTCAGAGGTACTGGTACAGGATTTGTGAAGACTTATCAAAGTGTCTTAAATGCTCTATTCCAGCCTCTCCTTTAGTCTGCTTGTTGGGCGACCTAGATGGTGTCACTACAGAAGATAACACAATCCACATGGCTTTCACTGCCCTATGCATTGCTAAGAAGACTGTCCTCATGAACTGGAAAAATAAAAATAATCTTAATATCAACCAATATAGAGATTTTTTGTGGGATTATATTAGCCTTGAAACAGCTTCTGCTGACACATTAGATCAATCTCTCTGGGCTCCTTTGATCAGCTCCATCACCTAGTGTGGGTGGGGGTCCCGATTCTGTCCGGCTGTGGTGTTTGTTGTTGGCATGGGGTGGCAATATGGGCCTGGGGCATCTGGGGGTTCCCTGGGGATGGGTTTCTTGGGGGGTTCGGCGCTGGGGCTGCGGCCTTGGCCTGGAAGGGGTATCGGTGACTCTTGGATGCTGTTTCTCTGGCGGCGGCATGCGGCGCTGCTGGGGATGCCTGTGCCGGCGGACGTAGGTTGCCAGCCTGGCGGCCGCACTGTTCCGGGGTTGATCCGGGGGGGGGGTTTGGGGATCTGGGGACGCTCTGCCTCCGGCTTGGGGCTACGGCTGGGCCTGGGGGGCTTGGGTCCTGGTTGGTGTGCCGCCGGGAGCATGGGTTGGTGCATGCGCTTGGGCCCGGCTCTGGTGTGGGGGTCTTCGATGCATCGGTGCCTCCGCGGGGGGGGGGGGGGGGGGTCCAATAGAGGCGGGGTATACGGGCTTTACCTGGGTGTCTTATTGTCTTATGTAGTTTGGGAACTGACTGGATGATGGGGTGGGGTAGTTTTTCCTCTGCTGTGGGGCCTGGTGGGCCGCCCCGGGCTGCCATGGGCCCTGGTCTGGATGGGCCTGGGCCCCCCGCCCTGGGCAGATTTGGGGTAACGGGGGTGCCTATGGGGGTCAGCGGGGGAGCTGGCTCCAGAGGGGGGGGTATTTTGCCCCCTCTGATGTTTTCCTCCCCATCCCTAAGGCTTCACTTCTCCCGCTCCATCACACCAACACATAGGTAGGGTTTTGAGGTGCGGGTGAGTCGCTGGGATGCGGGGGAGGTGGTACTCCTCTGTCTCCTCGTGGCCGCCTGCATCTCAATTACACATTACAGCTTAGACATTCTCATTACTTACTGTCACATGACACATACATATAGGGCCTTGGGGGTGGGCACACTGAATGGCATCCAGAGGGCGGTCTGTTCATTCAGCCTTCCCTCTGGTGCCAGTGCCCACTTCTCAATTTTAAGTTGCACATAGACATTGAGGGCTCTAGGGAGGGGACGAGCTGACACAAGTTTGTGGAGGGTGCCCCTCCCCTGTTTTAAAGCACCCCTGTTTTAAAGCACCTTAGAACAACACACACCAACACCACATTTGAGCGGGTGGGGTGAAGCATGGGGTCTTTTTTTTTTTTTTTTTTTTTTTTTTTTCTTTCTCACACCCTGTTCTCTGTTCTCTGTCTGGGGCCGGGGGCTGTGAGGAAGAGCTGGCCCGCCCGGTCGGGGTCTGGGCTGTTGATTTTCTCTGCTGCTGCGGGGACCGGGGTGGTCTTCCTGTCCCCACGCCGGAGCGAAGGGGGTTTAGCTCCGGGATCGGGCGCTGGCTACCCCTCTGGGGGTGGTGGTGCCTGGACCTAGGAGTATAGAGTGCATATGGGGAGTGTGAGTGTGGGTACCGTGTCCATTTTTGTGTGTCTACATGTGGGGCGAAGGTGTGAATATTCGTTTGCGTGCATGAGGGTGGGAACATATGCTTGTGTATATGTGTGCTTGTCGTCTACGTCTATGTGTCAGGTCGGGCCTTAGACTCCGCCTCACTCATCATCTTAGTCGACCCCCAGCCCACCACCATGCCTTGCCGGTGGAGGATGCCGCCGGTGCGTTGGTGATTTCTCGCGCCGGGGCAGGATGCTCGGGCGAGCGCCGGCCCACTCTCGGCGGTCGATTGGCGGGGCCTGGCCCTACTGGCCTTGCTGGGCCCCGGTTGTGGGGTGGGGGGCCTTTGGGTCTCCGGGCCCAGAGCCCGGTCTGCCCTGGTGTGGTCGGCTGCGGGTGGAGCCTGCGGGCTTGCCGCCACGGCACCCTGGGGCGCCTACACTGTGGCTGTCGGAGGTCCCGCCTTCGGGCTCTCCTCTGCCCTTTTTTTGGGTGGAGGCCGCGGTTGTCCCTGCGGTGGTTCTCCTGGGGGTCCCGTGCCCTGGGGGGCCTCCGGATGTTTGGGGCCCGGGTCTTTTCCGTGCCTGCTTCATGCCTTGCGGGATGGGGCTGTTGTTCCCCACACACACTATTAAACATTTACATGGAGGAACCTTATGAACACAAGCGCGCTCACACACACAGGTGTACACTCAAGCATTCACATTGGTGTAAAAACAGGTGCTCACAGACACACATTGTCTTGATCTGCTGTTGCTTCAAAACTTATTTTGTAATATTAGTTATGTGTGCTGCTCAATAACATTTAACATCTAGAATTTATTGTGATTTATACAGATGTTGGTTGTTGCTGCAGTCTCTTTGATGTTGTGTCTTCGGTTGTTTTCTCTTTTTGTCAGCAGGTATTGAAGCAAATTGTCTGTTTTTTTTTTTTTTTTTTTTTTTTTTTTTTCCTCTCTCTCTCTATCCCCCATTCTCCTTTTTTCTCTCTCTCTCTTCCCCTTTGTTGACTTTCCCCACAACCTTTTTTTTTTTTTTTTTTTTTTTTTTTCTCCTTTCTTCTTTCTCTCTCTTGTTCTCTCTGTCCCCTGGTCTTGTCTGTCACAGTGTGGTTAAGTAAAAGGGTATATAAAATTAAATTAATTAATATTAAAAAAAAAAAATAAATAAAAAAAATAAAAAAAAAAAGATAAAAAATAATAAAAAAATAAATAAAAAAGATAAAAAATAATAAAAAAAAATATATATATATATTTAATAAAAAGAAAAAAAGGCTGTGAATGATGATAGTATAGCCATGCATATGTACTGTCATGTGTTATCTGTGCTACTGACAGGCCAAAAAAAAAAAAAAAAAAAAAAAAAAAAAAAAAAAAAAAAAAAAAAAAAAAAAAGGATAGGACAATATTTGGCTGAGATACAATTATTTGAAAATCTGGAATCTTGCCTTAAACTTTAAAATCATCTTTAAAGTTGTCCAAATGAAGTTCTTAGCAATGCATATTACTAATCAAAAATTAAGTTTTGATATATTTACGGTAGTAAATTTACAAAATATCTTCATGGAACATGATCTTTACTTAATATCCTAATGATTTTTGGCATAAAAGAAAAACCGATGATCTTGACCCATACAATGTATTTTTGGCTATTGCTGCAAATATACCCAGCGACTTAAGACTGCTTTTGTGCTCCAGGGTCACAGATGAATGCAGTCTTTCTGATTTCACCCGACGTCTGAAGAAGGCCAAGTGTAAAACGGAGGCAGCGGTGGGTGGTCTGCTTTGTTACCTGCGAGTAACTGATTGAATGGACCTCAGCCAACACAAAGGCCGCATTTCACGCAAGAAAAGACGGTGCTCTTTAACAATGCTGGGTCTCCAAGAATCAACCCAACGGTGCCAAAACCAACGTTTCAGCTACGTCATGACATATACGTCCCACCACACCCTTCCTTTGAAACGCATAAAGCAGCTACAAAAGAGTAGGGCACCACATTGAAGCTCATTGAATTGTTGAGCTTAACGTCTCTAAATGGCTCTTTCAGCCAGAGAGAGAACAAAATAAACCTCCTTTCTCCAGCTCACCTTTCTGCAAGGGAGAACGGAAATCGAGGCTCAGAACAGCCATGCGATGTAATTACGTGAGTTGTTGATGTTGCTGGTTCAATTTGTCCTTGGCTTTGAGACTAAACACCTGCGTCAGCTGATTTAGTCTTCTCATTACCTCGCTCACCCTTCACTCCCACTCCACACACCCTACAAGACACCTTTGTCTTTACGAGGGGAAAAACGGACACTACTCGAGGTGCATGCGTCCTTCTGTGGGACTCATTTATTCATCAGAGTTACGATGACAGCGCCGTACGCTCTCGTCTCTCCGCACCTCGCCATCAGCTCGTGAGTTATGAGTTCATCAAATCAGCAAGACTGAGGCTGACAGAAACCCTTCACAGGAGTATGTCAGTGCGAAGCTCTTACAGAGCGATAAGATTACAGTAAACTGAGACCGTCAGATCTCCAAGTATCTCACAGCTACGCTCAAGTGAGTGTGAGCATGTGAATTCAGGCTCTTTCGCATGATTAGAATCGCAAACACTGGACAATTAGCATCCTAACACTGGAGTTAAAGAGACAGTTCATCCAAAACAGAAACGTGTGAACGCTGAAGATATGTGACCCTGGAGCACAAAAGCAGTCATAAGTAACACAGGTATATTTGTAGCAATAGCCAACAATACATTGTATGGGTCAAAATGATCCATTTTTCTTTTATGACAAAAATCATGATATTAAGTAAAGATCATGCTCCGTGAAGATATTTTGTAAATTTCCTACCGTAAATATCAAAACTTAATTTTTGATTAGTAATATGCATTGCTAAGAACTTCATTTGGACAACTTTAAAGGCGATTTTCTCTATATTTTGATTTTTTTGCTCCCTCAGATTCCAGATTTTCAAATAGTTGTATCTCAGCCAAATATGCAATTTCAAAAAAATTGACCCTTATGACTGGTTTTGTGGTCCAGGGGCACATATTTTGATGAATGTTGGGTTCAATCACCATTGGAACCCACTAAAAAAAAAAAATAATACATTTTGCAAAATATCTTTTAACAAAAGAAAGAAAATCGTACCAGTTTTGGAAGCTCCACCTGAGATTTTAAGTTAATATTTTAATAATTTAACAACACATTTGCATGTTCACAGTAGTCTCATGTTAACAAAAAAATATTTTGTTTTATTTTAATATTTTTGTTTTATAATAAATGTATTCATTTTAATTTGACAATTATTTATTTCAAGTTTATTTTTTGGTATTTGAAATAAAGCTGAAATTAAACAAAACATAAATATTGATGAACATAAATATTGACTATAGATGAAAAACTTAAAGTTAAAAAAAATGTAAATGAAAGTTAGAAATCTTTCCTTAGCAGCAAACTGAAATAAATACATTTAGGATGAAGTACTTGAACTGAAATAAAATAAATTACAGATATCTAAAAATGAATGAATGAATGAATGAATGACAAAGGCACATACCAAAATTACTAAAACCTAAACTAAATTTAACATTTTAATGAACAAAATTTAAAATAAACTAAAAATACAAAAATAAAAGCTACTTCGAAATATTCATAATTTACTACACTAACAAATTAAAACAAAAGCTGAAAATATAAAAATAAAAGCTAATTCAATACATTAATAAATAGTACACTAGTATATAAATAAAACAAAAATAAATATTGTCTATACATGAAAAAGTAAATCTTGCCTTAGCAGCAAACTGAAATGAAATAAATTACAGATATCTAAAAACCTAAATAAATAAATAAATAAAAATGACTAAATGACTAAAACCTAAATGAAAACAAACATTTTAATGAACTAAAATCAAAACAAAAACTGAAAATATAAAAATAAAAGCTAATTCAAAACATGAATAAATACTACAATAGCAAATTAAAATGAAAACTGAAAATATAAAAATAAAAGCTAGTTTAAAACATTAATGAATAGTACACTACTATATAAATAACATGCCTAAACCAACTAATAACCATCTCTAACCAGCTAGAAACCATTTAAAACTAGCTGGATTTTCTGGAATGTCCTGCAGACAAATGACAAACATTTTAAAACAGACTTTACGAGGGTTAATAAATAATGCCAGAATGATCATTTTTGCAGGAACTAAGATGCTATTTATATACCCTAGTATTTATTGTGGTACTCCAAGGATCTTTGCAGAAGACTTACCATGATGCATGTCCAAAAGCCTGATAATAGCAAGGTACTTTCTAGAAAAAGTGCCGTCAGGTTTCTTTGAGTTCAGGTCAGGCTGCACCTTTCTGGCACAGACATGAAGTCCACACCTGAGATCATTTGGGCGGGTTGGTAAAGTGAGTTTATTAAGATGACTCAGGCTTATTAGTATTGAAGGTTTCTTGGACATGTACCATGGTAGCTCAGAGAAACAAGTAAATATCATGGTATATAAATACAGTAATCATTTGCCATGGTTGTCTCTGTTCAGATGACAGATTAAAGACGTCATTCTAGCCCACTTATGAACAATATCCATATATTTTTACCACAACTTATGGACGTCCTGTAAAGCGTGTCTGAGCGAGCAACAGTAACCAAAAATCAACCGGCCTGGTTTCATTAGTAAAGTGAAGTTTTGGTGCAGCTCCAGAGGGACTTGATATATGTGAGATTAAGCATGAGAATCGAGATTCGTCCTTGAACAGAGCGAGCAGGCAGCGAGAACAGAACGAGACGTTTCTCATTTCTCAAGACATTCGGCTCAATGAACGTCTGACAGACGGAGCTTTAAAGGTCCCATATTGTACACCTTTCTGGAGTTTTATTTTAGGTTTTGATGTCCTTAAGAATATATATTTGTGGTATAAGTATCAATATATTTTTACAGCTCTTCTCTCAGGAGCTCTGCTAAAAACAGGTCGATTTGGCCTGTCTAATTAATATTCATGAGCCTCTCTTCTGATTGGCCTGTTGTTTTCGGAGTGACGCACAGCTAGGCCAACCACAGGTAACTAGGGTAATGTAGGGCTGACATCACAATTACGTCACCGCGCTAAGCTGGAAGAAAAACAAAAGGGAGAACTGCCCATTCAAACCAGTGCAGATTCGGCTACATAACGAGATAATCTCATCTTGTTGTGATGCTGGGAGCCAGAATCAGTGTAATACAGCCTCAAATTATAAATTTGATCTCATACCTGCTGCCACTGCCAGACAAAAAACGACGACAGCTGTGGTTAAACGAGATAAAACGAGTGGACTGGACAGAAACCATCGTCAAAAATGCTCGTGTTTGCAGCGCACACTTCTTATCCGGAAAGGTTCAATAAAGTATTGTCTTTTGTTGTTATGGGTGCGTCTGAAGATTTCTTGCATCTCACGACTGTCGTGTATGAAATAATGTCTGTGTGCATGTGTGTAAAACAACAAACTGTCGATTTATATATAATCATTTGTAATTGTATATACATTGTTGTGATTAATTGTGGCTGGAATAATAATGTAGCTGTAAAAATAGTTGCCTGCTGAAACTGAAATGTATTTACATCTTCATGCGGTGAGTTTGTCTTTACTATACATTTTAGACGTGATCCACCTCATAGTAACAATCCTGTCAGATCGTCCATCCTTTGAGTGAGAGTAACGTTACAGGTCGGCCGATCTGGTTTCGTCCGTTAAAGTTAACCTTTTCGACATGTTTCCGTGTTGTTGTTGCTCATGGATGTGATGCTGTCTGGGGGTTTGGCAAAAGGACGGTGGACGGTCTCGGGATGGTGACTGAAGGCGGTGACTGAGTAGATCGGACGTCACATTTTTACGGAAGTCACAAGGACTCGTGAAAAAACACAGCTACTTTATGCAGGCTGTGTGCATTTTACTGTGGACTGACTGTTTTGAAACTTAGGTAGTTACATAGCCCCTAGATCTCTGTTATCATGAAAAAAGCCAGAAAATTTCAGGTTTGACAATATGGGACCTTTAATGCAGAGAGAAGCGTCTGAGAGACAGCATTAGCGGGTTTCTCCAATCATCTGCGTCCGTTTGCTGACAAAATCACAAGCTTTTCAGTAAATTGAATTTGTTTTTGTTTCCAAAAATCGCAGATTTTACAGTAACAAGCTGATTTTTGCATGCAAAAAAAGTAAAAATACTCCATCAGCGTTGTGTATAGTATTGTACAGCCGAGTGAACTGGGTTAATAATCAAACACATTAACTTGGGATTCTGAGAAGTCATTAATAGATTAAAAACGAGCAACGTTTCATGCTTTAAAACACAGCCACTAACAACGTGCAAATGAGTTGTTTTGATTAATCCGAGGGTCTTCCGGCCGGATGAAGTGTGTTTTGGTGTGTGTTTTCTCTGTAATCTCCTCACAGGAGAGTGTTGAGTCTTGAAGAGCTCTTGAGGTTGAATGGACAGTCAAAACACAGATGCACTTGAGCGCTTTCAACACTTTACATTGCTTTTCCCACCAATGAACAGAGCTTCTGTAGCAAACGCGTATGCTTTCCTCTAACGCACTAGAAATCCGTCTGTCTGTTTTTGATCAAACCTTTCAATGCAGAAAAGAAACGACACAAAAGTCCTCATTTTCTCAAAGCAATGAGATTAAAAGCAGAGCAAACAGAGACGTTTGCTGAAATCTAGAGTTTCAGAGGAAATCTCAACAATAAGTCACACATCGCAATAATATCTAACTCTAATAAGTCTCCTGAGCTATGAAAGAGCAACATTTGTGCAATGAAATTATCCTCCTATAGAATAAATGATTGAAGCTATCAACCCAAGCACTTGATATTAAAAATAAAAATAATAATAATAATGATATTGATGATGAGGATAATAATAATAATAATTATTAAGCCAACATAAACAGTGATCACAAACCTTTTTACTCGTGCATGCATTTCTGAGTGAAACAATAAATAATTAGGAAAAAATGCAGAATTACAAAAAATTAATTAACAAAATTATCAACCAACGGCATATTACAAAACTGCCCTACACTGAAATTTTTGTTGTTGTTGTTGTTAAAATAAAGATCATTAGAAAATACTATTTTAGTTTTTTTTACTTTTAATTTAATGTTTTACTAGCAATTTCTGAGTGAAAATTGTTTCTAAACTAATTTTTCTCAGTGTAAAGTCAACATAAACAATGTTCACGAACCATTTTATTAATTAAGTAATTAGTTAATTATTTACATTTGTAATTACTAATATAATTAATTGCACAATTATTGACGAAAAATAAGGCAGGACTATAAGATTTTACCTACAAATGTAGTCTAAAAAATTTTACTTTTTCACTACTAGTTAAAATATCCCGATATGGAGCAAAATAAAAAAAGATGCTTTTTTCTTTTAAATAACGCACCAATTAATCACGTAATCACATACAACCAGGAATATGTATTAAAAAAAGTATATATATATATATTGTATATATTAGTGCTGTCAAATGATTAATCGCATCCAAAATAAAAGTTTTTGTTTACATAATATATGAGTGTGTACTTTGTATATTTATTATGTATATATAAATACACACACATACAGTAAATATTTTGAAAATATTTACATGTATTTACATGTATATATTTATATTCTTATATTTTATATTATATATAAATATATTTAACATAACATTTTTCATAAATATATACATGCATGTGTGTGTATTTACATATACATAATAAATATACACAGCAAACACATATTATGTAAACAAAAACTTTTATTTTGGATGCGATTAATCATTTGACAGCACTAATATAAATATATACATGTAAATACATGTTAATATTTTACAAATATATACTGTATGTGTGTGTGTGTATATATATATGTAAACAAAAACTTTTAATTTGGATGTGATTAATCACGATTAATCGTTTGACAGTACTAATATACAGTACGCGCGCACACACACACACACACACACACACACACACACACACACACACACACACACACACACACACACACACACACACACACACACACACACACACACACACACACACACACACACACACACACACACACACACACACACACACACACACACACACACACGTTTCATTAGTCTTTTCTTTGCAGTCCTAAAGCTTGTTGAGTTTCTTCTAGGCTGTATAACCTGTGAACCCTCGATCCTGACCCTGACCCGCAGGCCTTTGACTGCTGGAGCCGCTGGAGCGCAGACGAGATCAAAGGGTCACGTCCAGAGAGAATCTAATTATAACTGACACTTCCTGTCTTAAAGGGAAGCCCTTCAGCTGCGTCTCCCTCAATGAGCCGTCGCCATGAGTAACGTCTGCCGAGGGGCCAAGAACGCCGGGGACTAAATGACTGTCCGGCTCCCAGAGAGAAAGCAGACAGACTCAGACCAGAGCGGGACAGGAAGAGCTCGTCTCAAAGGGGAAGTGCAATTTTGAGCTCTGAGGAGCGTGACATGTTGAGGATTTGCTCAAAGGTCAATTTAACTTTAAAACCCCAGCGCTGACATCTGATATTAGCACACTGACACATAAAACACCAACGGCCTGCTGGGAAAACCATGTCACAGCAGCTGCATTGACCAGATAAACCAGTTCCCTACCAGCTTAACAAAGGTGGTCAACCAGCTTTAACCAGCTGACCAAGACTCAGATTCACCGTATGGTAGTCTAATTGTTCAATCACATAAACTAACTAAACTTTTCTAGAAATTCCTACAGCTGAATGAGAAATGTTTTAAAACTGATTTTAAATACTGTGAATAAAAATCTGAAATGGGAATTTAATTTATATGTACCAGCAGGGCCGTAACCACCTAACTAACACCTAACATTGAGGGGGACAAGTCCCCCCCAATATTTAGAAATGGCCAAATGTCCCCCCCAATATTTGAAATGATTGCACTGATCTGCTGTCCTCCATTACGCAGCGCTCTTGGATGACAAAAAAGCTTTAAAAGTAACATTTTCAGTCAGCTCTTCCTCAGCGGCTAACAGCGCTCGTCAATGTCAAAATAATTGAACTGACCAATCAAATCAAAGTAGGTGGGGTTTAGCGTTCACAGATGCTGAGCGCGCCGCGAACATTGAAAACACTGAAAGAGAGCGAGGGGAAAGATGGAAGCTGCAAATTATTTAATGTTAGTCAACTGTTTTACAATAGAAATGTTGAATGACAGACAGTTATATTCAGTGAAGCAAACTACTCGACTTTTTTTTCTCAAATATGCCCATTCTGAGAGAGAGAGAGAGAGAGAGAGAGAGAGAGAGAGAGATGAAATGTGCGTGTGTTAATTATCTGCATCTGTTAATTATCTGCATCTGTTTGTCTGTCCCTACAAACAATGAAACTGTGAATTTAGTCCTACTTATAGGAAACTACTTTATTACAATAAAAGTTGCGGGTTAGTGTTGACAAGTTTCTGTGTGCGAGTAATGTGTGTGCATGCATCAATTAAAGCACACATATATATATATATATATACAGTATATACATATATATATACATACAGTATATACATATATACATACAGTATATACATATATACACACACATATATATATATATATATATATACACATATATATATATATACATACATACATATATACATATATATATATACATATATATATATATATATATATATATATATATATATATATATATATATATATATATATATACACATATATATATACGTATACATATATATATACGTATATATATATACGTATATACATGTATATATACATGTATATCTATATATATATACACATATATATATACATTGGTCTATTGGTCCCCCCAATGTTCAAGACATGGTTACGGCCTTGTGTACCAGGGATTCCCAAGGTTTTTTTGTTTTGTTTTTGTTTTTTTTGTCAGCCGAACTCCTTAGATGTAAAATATTTACTTGAAGAACCCTCTGTGATTTTAAGTTAATATATTAATAATTTTAAATAAATATTTTGTTATAATACATATTATAATATACTAAAATATTTTATTTAGTTTTTATTTAAAAATGATTTAAATATTAATTATTTATTAATGCATTTTTAAGATTTAATTAATTATTAGTTTCACGATTCATGAATTTCAGTTTGGGAAACCCAAACCTAAACTCAGTGTTGTTATTGTTAACTAAAACTACAACTTTTACAAATCATTTCTGGTAATAGAAATATATCTAAATAAAATAAAACATACATTTAAGATATATAAAAAAAAAAAAAAATTAAATGTTGCCTTGGCAACTAACAAAAATAAATAAGTTTAAGTACTAAAATTACTAAAACTACAACTGAAATAAAAACTAATTAAAGATGTATATAAAAACTAATAAAAATGACAAATAAAATTACTAAAACTTAAATTAAAATGAAAATATAAAAATAATATTCATAATAAAATATTATTAGAATTTACTAATAACCATCTCCAACCAACTATAAACCATGTAAAACCAGATTCCAACTTAAGCTGTATTTTCTTTAATTTCCTTCAGTGAAATAACAAACGTCTTCAAACAGACTCTTACTTTCATTAAAAATGTGAAATGGGAGTTTAACTGGAATCTCATTCATATAAACGGATCCAGAGTAGACTGAACTGATGGCAGATATAACCGAGCACCTACTCAAGGAAATCTGTGATGTATTTGCGGCTGCATTTGGACCAGGACCAGGGGCTGGTGTCGTAGTTGAGGGTCGGGGCCATGACGTGGTACTGATGCTTGATTCCCGCCTCGCGGCACTTCGGACTGTCGTCATGAGGCATGTTGAACCTGAAACACACACAACATACACTTCAGCACATTTGAGTTTCTGCACTTCCAGATATGAGCATATGAGAAATATGAAAGTACTGCAACCGTATCACGGCAAAATGATGATCATAGTATGGTAACTGGATAAATAGCATCATTACTATATTCAAAAGCTATAATTATTTTAGGATACTTCAAAGAATGACACATAGTAGGACCACAGTATTTTGTACGGAAGCTTATTTCCTCCACGGAACAAAAAATTAAAAAGGTAATTCTGACTTTTTTACTTGCAAGTCTGAAAAAGTCTGAATTGTGGGGATAAAAAAAAAAGTTTTATTATTACATGGCGAAAACAAAAAACATAACTGTGAGATATAAACTCAGAATTCTGAAAGAAAGTGAGAATTGCTAGAAGTAAACTCAAAATTCTGAGAAAAACGTTTAAAATGTGAGATGTAAACTCAGAACTCAGATTAAAAAAAAGTCAAATTATGAGATGAATTATGAGAAAGTTGAATAACTTATTATTACATGGCGGAAACAAAAAGACATAACTGTGAGATATAAACTCAGAATTACAAAAAAAAAATCTGAATTACGAGATGTAAACTCAGAATTCTGAAAAAAAAACCCTCAAAATTATGAGATGTAAATTCAGAATTCCATGAAAAAAGTCAGAATTACTAGACGTAAACTCAGAATTTTGAGAAAAGAAAAAAATTAAAAATTGCGAGATGTAAATTCAGAATTCTGAGAAAAAAGTAAAAATTGAGATGTAAACTCATTTTCAAGAAAAATCAAAATTACGAGATGTAAACTCAGAATTCAGAGAAAAAAAATCAAAATTACACGATGTAAATTCAGAATTCAAAGAAAATAAAAGAAGACAAAATTGCGAGATGTAAACTCAGAATTCCCAGAAAAAAAGTCAAAATTACAAAATTACAATATTTTTCCTCAGAATTGTGTTATATATTGTATATAAAAAAAATCATAAAGTCACTATTACATTTTTTATATTTTTATTCCATGGTGGAAATAGTTTTCCATAATTTTGTCAATGCCGTAATGTGTGCGACTGTCAACAGGACATGAAACCTCTTTTTATCAGAGACAGGAAAAGTCCAGCAATAAAATCTTCAAATAAAAGCTGCATTGAGGCGAATCTGATGTCCAGAATAGAAACGCAGTGATGTCAGAGTCCAGAAACAGCTGTGAAATCAGACACACGACAGCCTCCATCTGTGAGGCTTCATCCGCACGTTAAACACATTTCACATGTTACATTCGTGAAATACTTTTGCTGTCAGAATCGGTTTCATTTCAAGAACATCTGTGCCACTCATGAAAAGAGCTTGAGCAAAAAATGAATCTTCTGTCATCATTTGTTCACACTTAAATCATTCAAACCCCATTTCTTCAGTGGACAATGTTCACACTGCTTGTATGGCACTTTTATAGAAATGTTTTGTAATTTTTTAGATCTGGTCCATATCCAGTTTTGCTGCATGGAAAGAGCAGGTTTGGAACAACATGATGACAAATTGATGACAAAAGATTCATTTTTAGGTGAACTATTCCTTAGAAAAGTCTTATCTTGCTCTATGGAGTTAAACAGCTTGTCAAAGTAGAGTTTTGGACAGAGGAAGTGAGATGCCAGATGTTCTGCATTACGTCAAAATAAAAGCATTTACAGCTATGAAACATATGAAAGATGAGATGCTATAGCCACATGGAGTTGTTTATCAGCGTTAAAGACTCGCGAATCACTCTTAATAGATCCGAATCACCTCTGATTGATGCAAACACTGACAAAATGATGCTCTTCCTCAGTATTTTTGTCTTGTTTTCCAGTGCAAATATCTAAATATTCATAAATCAAAACGCATTCACTTAAATTGCAAAATTACTTGAGATATTAAGTCTTGTTTTGTGAAAAATATATCAAAATGAAGTTAATGCTTGAACTAGAAAAAAATCTCACAATGTGCTCAGAAAAATAAACTTAATTCAAAGGGAAAAAGTTTATTTTTCTGACTCCACTGGCAGATATTTGTTCTTGTTTTAAGCTAAAACTCACTTTATTTTGATGCATTTTTCAGAAAACAAGAATTTATATCTTGTCATTTTGCTACTTAAGTGAATGTATCTTTATTTATGAATGTTTACATATTTGTACTGTTAAACAAGACAAAAATACTAAGAAAGAAAATGTTTTGTCTTGTTTTCCAGTACAAATATCTTAAATCAAGATGAATTTAGTAAAGAAAAAAATCACTTGCAATATTAAGCCTTTTTTCCTGAAAAAACAAATGCATCAAAATGTAGTAATTTTACATTTAAAACAAGAAAATATGCCAACGGGCTCAGAAAATAACTTTAATTTAAAGTTTATTTTTCTTTGAGTAATTTTGCTTCTAAAGTAAATATATTGTGATTAAAAAAATATTAGATATTTTACTAAAAAACAAGACAAAATATGGGTACACTGTGAAAATGTCATTCTCACTTAGCCTTGTTTTCCAGTACAAATATCTAAACATACTTAAATTAAGATTCATATTAAGATTAATTTACCTGAGAAGTAAAATGACAAAATATTAAGTCTTGTTTTCAGAAAAATGCATTAAAATAAAGTAAATTACACTTAAAACAAGAAAAATTGTGGTCAGAAAGTTTATTTTTCGACCCCATTTTTCTTAAAGCATGAACTTATGATAATCTTAATATGTCACATTGATTTCAGAATGTTTAGAAATTTACCAAAAAACAAGATAAAAATACTGAACAAGAAACTCACTTAAGTTTGATATTTTTCAGAAAACAAGACTTTATATCTGATGTTATTTTGCATCTAAACACATCTTGATTTATGATACTTGATGTTTGTCCTGGAAAACGAGACACAAATACTGAGGAAGAACATTATCTGGAGGACAGACTGTAAATGTTACTGTGCTTTGGGAAAACTGAATCTGAGCGCTGGTTTGTCCTCGTCGTCCCACTGCGGCGCAGGAATCCCTCCGGATGAGAGGCGGCTGAATATCTGTCATTCTTTCACACTGCACTCATTTATATGACACGAAGCACAGAGAGAAGAGCTCCGGGCTCACGTAACCTCACAGCTCTCTGTTATTAAAGCAAAGTCCACTTCCAGAATAAAAACTTCCTGACAGTTTACAGTCATCCAAGATGTTCATGTCTGTCTTTCTTCAGTCGCAAAGAAATTAAGTTTTTTGAGGAAAACATTCCAGGACTTTTCTCCATATCGTGGACTTCAATGGTGGCCAACGATTTGAACATCAAAATGTAGTTTCCATGCAGCTTCAAAGAGCTCTACACAATCCCAGCCGAGGAATAACGGCCTTATCTAGCCAAACGATCTGTCATTTTCTGAAAAAAAAAAACTATATTTATACACTTTTTAACCACAAATGCTTGGCTTGCTCTAGCTCTGAGATGCAATGAAAGTCAAATGGCCTTTACAAAATAGGTAAAACCACGTCTGATGGTTTTAAAGTTGGAGGAGAAAATGAGATGGAGACGAAGTACAAAGACGAAGAACTAAACATGCGTGACCTTCCCAACAGGATTACTGTACGTAATGTGTGAAGACGTGCATGTGCATCTCAGAGCTGGAGCAAGATGAGCATTTGTGGTTAAAAAGTGGATTAATATAATTTTATTTTCAGAAAATGGCCAATCGTTTAGATAAGACCCTTGTTCCTCGGCTGGGATCGTGTAGAGCTCTTTGAAGCTGCACTGAAACTGCAATTTGGACCTTCAACTGGTTGATCCCCATTGAAGTCCACTATATGGAGGAAAATTCATGCGAAAATGCAGAAAATCAAATCTGGTCTGATTTTTTTTATGACGGACGAAAGTTTCGGAGGCAGTATGTAAACGCAATTGACACGTGAGGTCGTTTTAATTTTTTAACGTGCAAAAATTTCAGACAAGAATTTCGGAGTCAGTATGCAAAGTAGGGATGGCCGATATGGGCTTAAAACATATCACAATAATTTCTGATATTTATTGTGATAACGATATCAATGATGATAATTCAGGGAATCCTGCTTCTTTAGAGAAAAGTATTATCTTTCCTACTTTTACCCAAAAGAGGGTGTTATGAGCGTTACTGAGTACACACGTCATGTAATGACGGTTTAATTCATACTGGAAGCCAGAGGGCGCTCTTGAGCAGAAACTACACATATGCATCGCAGAAGTAATAGAACTGACGACGATCCAGGAAATCCCTAATATGGACAAAGGTATCCAGTTATCGCTGAATAAAATGCACAACAGAGATAGAGAAATTTTAACTGATGAACCTTGAAGACAATAAACATATGATTGCACAAAATATATGGTTTATCTGTGTTCTTTAAGCAATCTTGGGTATTTTTTATAAGGAAAGTATATTTATAATGCAATGCTAATCGACATAGCCTTTATCACTGTATTTAATACTATCATTCTGTGATATGAGACCACGTCTGATCACAAAAAGAAGTTATTTCAAACACTCGACTATGTTATTAAGTTAATTTGGAGAAAAAGCATATCAATAAATGATATCTTTGTTGGACAACAGGTTTGTAAACAGGCTCATACACATGCAGAACTGTATCACACACATGCTACTGTAAAGGCGCAGACCGATTTTTTGTGCACTGTACAGCCCTGAACAAACCAGTTCAGAGTGTAGAAGGAGCTCATCCTTTAGCAATAAACTCCTCCTCAATTTCACGTCCGTCTTCCACGATGTCGCTCCGCACAGAAATATGTCAACAACCAGACTTTATCGTTATTATCGCGGGAAGACTAATTCTTATCGTGGGGGGGATTTTTACAGGTATATCTCAAATGATAAGATATCGCCCATCCCTAGTGCAAAGACCTTTAATTTCTTTGCGACTGAAGAAAACCAGACATGTACATCTTGGATAACATGGGGGTGAGTAAATTATCCGGATATTTTTATCCTGGAAGTGAACTTATCCTTAAAAGCGCCGACAATAAGACCCTGAATCTGGACAATACTTTGTTGTGCATGGCTTTAATATGAATACTGTTAGATTGAATCTCACTCCAAAAAAATTGGGTTTTGAGGGTCTTTGGGGCAACTTACACGTGTCCGAGCTCGTGAGCGATGGTGAAGGATGCGCTCAGGCCGTTCTCCTCGCTGATGGAGCAGCTTCGGTACGGGTCGCACATCGTCCCCAGCTCCGCCAGACCTTTATTAACACACACAGACAGAGAGAGCAGACATGTTCACAAGTCTCTGAGGTCCAAGTCCAAGTCAAGTCTTTGAGGTCGAGTCTAAGTCACGTCTCAAGTCTTTGAGGTCGAGTCTAAGTCACGTCTCAAGTATTTGAGGTCGAGTCTAAGTCACGTCTCAAGTCTTTGAGGTCGAGTCTAAGTCACGTCTCAAGTCTTTGAGGTCGAGTCTAAGTCACGTCTCAATCTTTGAGGTCGAGTCTAAGTCACGTCTCAAGTCTTTGAGGTCGAGTCTAAGTCACGTCTCAAGTCTTTGAGGTCGAGTCTAAGTCACGTCTCAAGTCTTTGAGGTCGAGTCTAAGTCACGTCTCAAGTCTTTGAGGTCGAGTCTAAGTCACGTCTCAATCTTTGAGGTCAAGTCTAAGTCACGTCTCAAGTCTTTGAGGTCGAGTCTAAGTCACGTCTCAAGTCTTTGAGGTCGAGTCTAAGTCACGCCTCAATCTTTGAGGTCGAGTCTAAGTCACGTCTCAAGTCTTTGAGGTCGAGTCTAAGTCACGTCTCAAGTCTTTGAGGTCGAGTCTAAATCACGTCTCAAGTCTTTGAGGTCGAGTCTAAGTCACGTCTCAATCTTTGAAGTCGAGTCTAAGTCACGTCTCAATCTTTGAGGTCGAGTCTAAGTCACGTCTCAAGTCTTTGAGGTCGAGTCTAAGTCACGTCTCAAGTCTTTGAGGTCGAGTCTAAGTCACGTCTCAAGTCTTTGAGGTCGAGTCTAAGTCACGTCACATGTCTTTGAGGTCGAGTCTAAGTCACGTCTCAAGTCTTTGAGGTCGAGTCTAAGTCACGTCTCAAGTCTTTGAGGTCGAGTCTAAGTCACGTCTCAAGTCTTTGAGGTCGAGTCTAAGTCACGTCTCAAGTCTTTGAGGTCGAGTCTAAGTCACGTCTCAAGTCTTTGAGGTCGAGTCTAAGTCACGTCTCAAGTCTTTGTTCTATTTTTAGCAACAGTTCTTTCAGCTAGTTTTTGAGGCTAAATCAGTTTTGAAATACTGATTTCACGATACGATGGTCCTTTAATTATTTCTCAGACAAAATGCTGCACATTTCTAAGTATGTCAACTAACAAAACTAAATAGAAATTTTAAAACAAACCCCAATCAATCAAATGTGACCCTGGAGCACAAAACCAGTCATAAGGGTCATTTTTTTAAAATTGAGATTTATACATGCTGAATAAATAATATTTCCATTGATGTATGGTTTGTTATGATAAGACAATATTTGGCTGAGATACAACTATTTGAAAATCTGGAATCTGAGGGTGCAAAAAAATCAAAATATTGAGAAAATCACCTTTAAAGTTGTTCAAATGAAGTTCTTAGCAATGCATATTACTAATTAAAAATTAAGTTTTGATATATTTATGGTAGGAAATTCACAAAATATCTTTGCCATATCTTGTGAATTTATCTTTGCCAATGATTTTTGCCATAAAATAAAAAAGGATAATTTTGACAAATACAGTGTATTGTTGTCTATTGCTACAAATATACCTGTGTTACTTATGACTGCTTTTGTGCTCCAAGGTCACAAATGAATACAACAAATAAACGAAATCTCATATAAACAAACTAAGGCTTCGTCTGTGCTCTTTTCATTTAAAATGAGAGGCAACCACAGTATATTAAACACAATCCAAACAAAGAGGCTACATACATGCAGCACGAGCAGCTTTTAATCTAAATTAGACTGTATAATTAAGAAATCTGAAGCAAATACAGAATGGTCTGACTTTAGTTTTGTCAAACTATAGGCTACTTAATAAAATATCTGCACGAAACAAAACAGCAGACGAGCTGAATGAGACGCAGATTCGCTCTCTGCCAGCAGGTGGCGCTTATGGACCAGCAATGATAAAGCGTTTTATTGTTTGCCGCTTTAAACAAAGCAGCGCTGTGATTATGAACACTACTTTAATAGCTATGCATTATACAGAGGCAAGATGAAAAGAAAATACCATCTAAAGTTCTCCTCAGAGATACATTCATATAAACTCCCATATCAAATTCATCTCGAGTCCAAGTTGCAAGTCTCTATTTATGCAACTTAAGTGTGACTCGAGTCTGTTTCCATCTCTAAAAGAGAGCATGACTTTATCCAATGCTTTTGGTGGTTTTCAGGCCGTAAACACCTGCTGGGGGCCCGGCACAGGTGGCTGGTCCTATACGACACGCTGATGACAGTCAAATGAAGCACAGCTGACAGACTTCTGCAGGATCTGGTTCTGCTTCAGGAACCTGCTTTCAGTCTGGACATTCAGTGACCCCACACACTAATGAAAGCGTCCTGTATGCTGACTGCTATTTATTAATGACAAAAATAAATTTGCTATTTAAAAACACATACAAAACAGTGTGCTGTGTTGTTGCATAAGTGTTGTCGTCACATGAGTTATTTGTGACTACAAGGTATTTAATTCTGCAAGACTTTTTTTTTTTGGCAGTTTGATGACTAATCAAAGTCAAACTCAAGTCAAAATAATGAACCAAAAAAAAAAAAAAACTTTTTTAAATAACTGATTATACAACAGTATATTCAAAAACAGGTATGTTGCATTTTCAAACTATTTTTGAAAAAATCTTTAAAAAAAAAGAAAAAAAAAATTAAAATGAAGATGAAAAAACACTAAAATTGTATTTTAAAAACTGAATGTTGAAAACATGAATCAAATGTATTACTTAATTTAACTCGTATGCAGCAATAACCATTATTGTAACATGACCTACAAGACTGAACTGATGTTTTATTCAGCAAGAAAAATAAATAGTTATTTTGTATTTTTAACAAACCTTTGGAAGTTTGATCAAATAATCAGTCAAAAGGAGAAAAATTAAAATGACATTCATTTCACGTTTTCAAATCTTTATTTGTAAAAATAATAAAATAAAATAATAAATTAAATAAAAATGCGGCCGTCTGATTAAATAATGAGTCAAAAAAGAAAATAAAAATGATTAAAATTACTGATTAATTGATAGTAGATAGTTCACATTTATTCTATATAAATAAATAAAAAATAAACATTTTGGCAGTCTAATCAAATAATGAGTCAAAAAGGAGATTTTTTTTTTTTTAATATTGACATTTAGAAAGAATAAATAAAAAAATATATATTATTATAATATTTCAAATAAAAAGATATTTCACATTTACTAACTTTTTTGTGAATAATAATAATAATAATAATAGTACATTAAAAATAAATCATATTTGGGAGTTGTTTCAAATAAAAAGTAAAAAAAAAAATATTTAAAAATTGAATATGAAACAGTATGCAGCAACAAGCACCGCTGTACATGACCACACTAATGTTTAATTCAGCAAAAAATAAAAGTTGCATCCGAGTCCACTGCATTGTGGGATACAGTCTCTCATCCAGCACTGCACACAACACACATACTGCAGAAATAATAGATCAGGACAGTGGTGTGAAATCTTACCTAACGTGTCACACTTGTCCTTTGCTCGGCAGATGTCCTCCCTGAGAAACAAACACACATCCCATAATAGCGTTCATGCAAAAACCAAGCTCAAACAGAAGCACACTGTAGAAGGCAGAGGTCATGAGGTCAAAGGTCAAGTTCAGGTCACCTGGTGATGAGCAGCGCCGTGTCGTGATGACCCGGGTGACTGTCGTCCAAAACGTTGTGACTCTGCTGCCACACGCAGAAGTTATGAAGCGTCGCAGTGGCGTAGAAGTTTATATTCGGCCCTTCCTGAGAAGAACACACACTTTATTATCCAAATCCAGCTATTATAGAGGAATAACGGCTCGGATGATGCTCTCTCAGGTCTCAGGACACGTAATGCATCATTTCACTGAAGTTTCTCCTGAATTTACATAAGAATGTGTTTAAAGTGTAACCTGATGTTGAATTCATTGTTTTATTTTACATTTTGTCAATTCATGGTTTATATGAAAAAGAAGAAATGTTGTTGAATCTATTTAGTAGGATTTCCGTATATTTTCACATGTTTCATGGAAAGTTTTATACATGTTTGTTAGAAAGATATTGCGGGCGCCTGCCCCTTTAAGGCAGAGTGTGCTTGGGGGGGGGGGGGGGAAGAAGCTCAAGCGAGTAGTGTTGTGTGTACGGCTGTTCATGCCGTTAAGCCAATGCTTCTGATTAAAAGAAGAAACTTGAATTATCACCCTGGTAACCCGTGTTTTATTTACAGTATGTTATCCACGCGGAAGAGACTGGAGCATATACAGCAGAAAATAAGGGTTACAAAAGTATAGAAATGAATGTGGAGGAGCTCAGAGTGTTTGATGAGAAATGAGTTATCAATATCTGATCATATTCAAAAAAATTGCATGAAGAAAACATTACATTTGCATGTTATTTTGCTGTTTTATGTATTTTTTGGCAGTTTGATGAGTCAAAAAGGAGAAAAGAAACCATTTTTAAATGACTACATTTTAAATATCAAGTGAAGACATGGTTACAAAAACACATCTCATTACAAATCTAGTGAAACGCTGAAATCATCTGCCGTGAAAATAAAGCATAACTGGTGGCTGTTGCGTTCCCAAACGTGCGCTAAACTCACAGCACGTGTAATAAACGAGTTCACTGCATCATTCAGTGTGAACCGTTCTGAGACGCAGAAAACACCGGATCACGAGCTGATCGTCTGAATGAAGTGTGTGCTTCGCTTTAAAACAGACTTGATGAACAGATTAAGACATTGTGCTTTCGGTTTGAGTGCATTTGACAGATACAGCATAATGACCCAAAACACAACTTTAAAGACCTTTTATGTTAGAATAAGACGTTTAAATATATTTTAAAAACTACACTTTTTGCCTAAAAAACACCTAAAAAAACCCCTGAAAAAGCAATAGAACCATCACAGAAAATTTGAATGGTTTCCACTACAAATACCATTACAAACCATCAAATTTTAACCATTAAAACCATTAAAAAATGGTTTCATGTAGTGTGTTTTGGGACATATTTCATTAGGATTTAGTGGTTTTAACAAGCCACCAATAGAAGGTGACCAATTACCAGTAGAGACCCACAGGGTCCATTATGTTTCCATTAAAACCAATACAAGTCCCATTATAACCAGTAAAACCATTACAAATTCTGTGATGGTGTCTATTGTTTTTTTTCAGCAGGGTCATTTCATACCGTCATGTGACCACAATAATATCCCTAGACGTCGCTGGTGCTGCTGTACCTGTTCGTTGTGTATGACGATGAGTTTGACGATCATGATGTTGATGAGGTTTCCTACACTGGGGTCTCTGTAGATCGCAGCGACCTGAAAGCACAGATAACACAGAACACAGTTCAGTCAAACATACCCACAAACCACTGCGCTGCAGTCACGTTTGAGGGTTCATCCTGCTCAGAAGTCCTGCTCTGGATCTCCTAAACCAGTTTAAAAACAGCAGGCTTTCAGATTCGAGGTATGATCCGCCCGTCCATTAGCTGACCGTAAACACTGAGCGTTTAGAAGAAGCTGAAGGGAAAACCTCAGACAGACGGCTGCATTTACAGACAGACACACTAATGCAGTCTTCTGATTGGCTGAGAGAACCACACCGCTATGACATCATCAGCACACAAAACCCAATCAGATCACACGATCAGACCCGGACTGACCTGTAACCAGGGTTATTATTATCGTTAACTAAAACCAACACTAAAACCATTAAAAAAATTGTTTTTTGTTACTTGAAATAAATGCTAAAAAAAAACAATTTCAACTAGTATTTCTAATTGTTTAGTTTAACTTGAAGTACTAAAATAACATTGAAATAAACATTAATTAAAAACTATATAAACATATTTTTAAAAAACTAGCAAAAATGACAGAAACAACAAAACTGAACTGCTGTGCACTGATATTTATTTCAGAAAGACAAACAAATGTAAATAATTATTTTGCATTTTCAATTTTCAAATTTTTTTGTGTAAAAATTACTGGCAGTCAGATCAAATAATGAGTCAAAAAGTAGAAAACAATTATTTTAAAAAAATTGTCATGATCTACGGCTAGATGTTTAACTAGGCAAAATAAAATAAAATAAAAATTGAACTAAAAATTAATAAAAACTATAAACATATTTTAAAAAAACTAATAAAATATGAATAAAGCACAACAAAACTGAACTGCTGTACACTGATGTTTAATTTAGCAAGAAAAACAAATGTAAATAAATAGTTATGTTGCATTTAGAATTATTTAGAAATATATTTATTAATATTTATTTTGCTTTGTAAAAATTACTGGCAGTCAGATCACATAATGAGTCAAAAAGTAGACAATAATTGTTTAAAAAGAAGTTGTCATGATCTACATGGCTAGATGTTTAACTAGACAAAATAATAATAAAAAAAAAATAATAATAATAATAAAAAAATAAAATAAAATAAAATAAAATGAAAAATAAAATGAAAAATAAAAAAAAATAAAATAAAAAAAATAAAATGAAAAATAAAATGATAAATAAAATAAAATAAAATAAAAACTATATAAACATATTAAAAAAAAACTAACAAAAATGAAAAACAAAAACTGCTGTACATTGATGTTTAATTCAGCAAGAAAAAAAGGGGGGGGGGTAGGTTGCATATTTATTTTTATTTATTAATTTTTTTGTAAAATTACTGGCAGTCAGATCAAATAATGAGTCAAAAAGTAGAAAATAATCATTTAAAAAGAAGTTGTCACATAATCTACATGGATAGATGTTTAACTAGGCAAAATAATAAAATAAAATAAAATCTTAGATGAACCGAATTTGCCCTCAATCTTTAGTGTGAATGTTACTTTCTTTTACTCTCAATAACAAAAAAGTAACAAAGTACCATGTTATTTTCCTAAGTACCAAATATGGTAATCATACTTTATCAAAGCATCATTATGATGATATTTCTGAAGGCACTTGCATCATTAAGTGCAAATATTGTCCATCTGTTGTTTTGACTCATTTAAATCTGGATTCAACACCAAAACCAGCTCATTAGCTCAAAATATATGGAGCGGAGCGGAGCGGGTGGTCAATGATGCTTCATATCAAAGCACGGCATTGTGGGTAACAGTCCAGCCAAGCCTATTAGAGAGTAAATCACTATGAGGGATGGAATCAATTATTGATTAAGCACTGAAAACATTTAATGAGCTCTAACTCGAACACACCAGACGAGAGAGAAGAGAATGAAGGGATAATTTACTTACTACTGACATGATTGTGAGGATGTAGTGCTCCAGGTTGTGTCCGTGATGTCGCACCATCTTGGCGTCGGCCGTCACCATCAGCTCCACGAATCGCGGATACGACAGAAAACGCTTCCGGCGGGAACGAGAGCCGTCTTCGGAACGAGCTTCGAATAGAGTTTGCTGTATCGACATCACTTCCTCTTCCAGAGTTCTGTTGCTATGGAGACTGATGTGATCGTGCTCGGGATGATCTGTGCGAGAAGACACAGGTCTTTATGAACACTTTTACTGTATTACAGCAAAAATTACTTTATGTTCATTATTATTCATTAATAATAAAATAGGTTACACTTTATTCTGATAGTCCACTTTAGACATTCTACTAACTATAAGTAACTTTGCAGCTACATGTCTACTAACTCTCAGGAGGGTAGGTTTAGGGTTAGTAGAATAAGTTGACATATACTTGCAAAGTTTGTTGTATGTTGTGGACGCATCAAAATAAAGTGTTAGAAGATATTAAGTCTACTAATACTCTAATGACTGCTAGGTGACATGTAGTTGCAAAGTTACTTACTGTTAGTAGCATGTCTAAAGTGGACTATCACAATAAAGTGTTACCATAAAATAATATTTAAAAGCACAAATATAAAAAAAATACATTTAAACCTTTGTAGTAAAATTTTACTATAATAATAATAATAATTAATAACACTAATATTATTCATTTTATTACTTTGTATAAATAAATTAAAATATACATCAAATTAATATTTAATATAAGCATTAAAATGTATATATTTCAAAGTTTTATTATTAAGAATATTATAAATGTTAAAATATAATAATTATGTCAATGTTCTGTGGGAAAAAAAGTAACAGATCTTCATAAATCCTTACCGTATTACAGGAAAAATTACTTTATTTAATATTTTTGTATTACTTTTTAGTCTGCATTCATTAAAGGCATATTTTAAGTTTTTTAATATTTATTATTACACTATAAAATGTAATAATAAATATAAAAAAAAATTAAAATATTAAAAAAAATAAAAAAATAATTATTCATTTTATTGCTATTATTATCAATATTGTTTTATTTCTAATAATATTAGCCACATTTATAAAATTTTACAATTATTCAGTTGCATTAAAATATTACAAATAGTACAATATATTAATAATAATAATAATATTGTTATTATTATTATTATTATTATTATTAATGTTGTTTTATTTCTAAATGTATTAGTTACATATGTAAAATATAAAAATAATATTTAAGTTTCATTATATTATAAATATTACAATATATGCATTAATAATAATAATAATAATAATAATAATAATAATAATAATAATAATAATAATAATAATAATGAAACTCTGATAATGTTTCTGCTTCAAATGATGTGTTTTAGACAAACATCAAACATGTATCATTCAAAGACTTTCCCAAAAGTGTTTCTGCAGAATCTGAGACGTTGAGTGTTTTCTGCTAATAATGCAGCAGCGGCCGGATGATATATGGCCACATGTGCGATTACATCAGAGCAGCGAGCGCTGGAATAAATCATCCAGCTGGAAATCCTGACACTATGATATTATAACACAACACTCTCTGTGGAAGAGAAACAGGAGACAGGAGTCTTGATCTCTGGGTTTGTGTTTGCGCTGCCAAACAGCAGACGAACCAAACAAGAGTTCATTCAATGAAGAGATCTGTGTCCAGCCGAGAGAGAGAAAGAGCTCAGCAGCCCCTCAGAACCACTTCCTGTTCCATCAGACCAACACAGTCCACTTCCTCTCAGTCACTCGCTCGCTCACTCTCACTCTCACTCACACACTCACACACACTCACACTCACACACTCACTCACACACACACAAACTCTCTCACACACTCACTCACTCACACACACACTCACTCACACACTCACTCACTCACTCACACACACACACTCTCACTCACACACTCACTCACACACTCACGCACTCACACACTCACACACACACACTCACTCACACACTCACTCACTCACACACTCACTCACACACTCACTCACACACTCACTCACACACTCACTCACACACTCACTCACTCACACACTCACACACTCACTCACTCACTCACTCACACACTCACACACTCACACACTCACTCACTCACACACTCACTCACTCACTCACACACTCACTCACACACTCACTCACACACTCACACACACACTCACTCACACACACACTCACTCACTCACTCACTCACACACTCACTCACTCACACACACTCTCACTCACACACTCACGCACTCACACACTCACTCACACACTCACTCACACACTCACTCACACACTCACTCACTCACACACTCACTCACACACTCACTCACACACTCACTCACACACTCACACACTCACACACTCACTCACACACTCACTCACACACTCACTCACACACTCACTCACACACTCACTCACACACTCACACACTCACACACTCACACACTCACACACTCACACACTCACACACTCACACACTCACTCACACACACACTCACTCACGCACTCACGCACTCACGCACTCACTCACGCACTCACGCACTCACGCACTCACGCACTCACGCACTCACGCACTCACGCACTCACGCACTCACACACACACACTCACTCACTCACACACTCACTCACACACTCACTCACACACTCACACACACACACACACTCACTCACACACTCACTCACACACTCACTCACACACTCACTCACACACTCACTCACACACTCACTCACACACTCACTCACACACTCACTCACACACTCACTCACACACTCACACTCACACTCACACACTCACTCACACACTCACACACTCACTCACACACTCACTCACACACTCACTCACACACTCACTCACACACTCACTCACACACTCACTCACACACTCACTCACACACACACACTCACTCACACACTCACTCACACACTCACTCACACACTCACTCACTCACACACTCACTCACACACTCACTCTCACACACACACTCACTCACACACTCACTCACTCACACACTCACTCACACACTCACTCACACACACACTCACTCACTCACACACTCACACACTCACTCTCACACACACACTCACTCACACACTCACTCTCACACACACACTCACTCACACACTCACTCACTCACACACTCACTCACACACTCACTCACTCACACACTCACACACACTCACACACACACTCACTCACTCACACACTCACACACTCACTCACACACACACTCACTCACTCACACACACTCACTCACACACTCACTCACACTCACTCACTCACACACTCACTCACACACACACTCACACACTCACTCACACACACTCACTCACTCACACACTCACTCACACACACACTCACTCACTCACTGGAGTCCAGGAGCAGCGTTCACACACAAACTAAAACCATAAAGAAAAAACATTTACATTACATGAAATAAAATAAACTTTACATTTAATCAGCTATTAGCCAAGGCAACATTCCCCATTTTTATTTAATTTAGCTTTACCTACTAAAATAACTAAAATATACTAAATAAAACTGAAATAAAAATTATAATAAATTATTAAAAATTATAATAAAAACTATACACTTTTTTAAAAAACTAATAAAAATGACAAAAACAGGACAATTGCTAAAACTTTATATTGAAAAAATCTAAATAATAATATAATAAAAACAATATATTTAGCATTAAAACAATTCATTTAGCATTAAAACATTTTTGTTGTTTAAAAAAACTTTAATTGAAATGAAATTTTAAAAAAAAATCACAAACTAAGAAATAAAAACTATATAGACATTAAAAAACTAAAACTAATTGTAATGACAACAAAACTACTAAAACTTCAACAGAAATGAAAATGAAAACAGAAAATTATGAAATTAAATACTAATTTTAAATATTAAAACTATAACTATATATATAGCATAAAACATTGTTGTTATTTAAATAAAATAATCTAATTGAAAAAAAAACGGAAACATTTAAAATGAAAAACTAATTCAAGATAGTAATAAAAGCTATATATCAGTGATATTAAAATATCTGTGCAGCAGCTGAAGCGCTCTCACATGAACTCAAGCGAAGCCTTGCATTAATGATCAAAGAAAACACTGCTTTAAAAGTGCATTTCTCATCATCATCATCCTCATCATGATGAGAGAGCTCTGAACAAACTCCAGCAAATGAAGAAGACAGAGTTTGAGACGCAAGACTTTACGAGGCCATCTGTGTGTGTGTTTATTCACACAGACCGGACGAAAGCACACACACACACACTCTCTCTCTCTCTAGTGTAAACCAGCCTTTGACAGCAGCGGGTCAGTCATGATGCCGTTTGCTGACCTTTAACACAAGCCTGCATGTTTGCTGGTCATCTAAACACTGACAGAAACCAGTAAATCAGCAGAAAGAGGATTTATATGAGAACTGAACTACAGTTCAAGTCAACAGAACACATTAAAACTCATTCTGTAGATATATATATATAAAAAAATAAAATTCTATAATAGATTTAAAAGTATATTTAACAAAAACAACATTTATAAATTCAGTAATGAATGAAAAATACATCTTTAAATAAAGATGTAAATATTTAAAACATTTTAAAAATATATTTACTGAAATATATAAATTTATAACTTTAAATAAATATTTAAAATATTTTTTTTTCTTATTTAGCAAACATTTAATTAATAAATAAAATAAATATTTAAAACAAAGTTTCAAATATTTTGGCAATTAAATAAATCTTTAATATGCTTTAAATACAAAAATATATTTAGCAAAAAAATTAAATAAAATAAATAAATAAATAACAAAAACAAATCTTTAAATAAAAATGTAAATATTAAAAAATAAAGTTAAAATATGTTTAGGATTTAGATAAAGAAAAAAAATACATTATAAATTAATGCATAAAATAAATATTTTAATAATATTTAAAAATCAAGTTTTATTTTCTGTAGGTTTATACATCTAAAAGTATTATTTTAGAAGGCAGAATAAATATACAGTATCAAATGAAAAAGTAAATATTTTTTCGGAAAATATTTTACACATTATAATTTTTAATATATTGTATAATATCAATATTAATACATAGTAATATAATATTATATTTAATATATAAACTATATAATATTATTTTATTATAATTATTTTCTAAAAAAAATAACATTTATCATGTTTTATTTTTGACACTATTAAGTATATCTTTTATACATAAATTATATTTCAATTTCAATTTGTTTGAAAACTTTTGTTTATAAAAGCACCAGAACTAGAAAATAAGTTAATTGAAAATAAGTTATTCTTAACTGTTTTAATTCATTTTAAGTCAAATTTTAAATCATTTTAAAAGTTTTTTAAATTCCTTGTTTTTATTGTTGATTATTTTTTATGATTATTAATTCCTTTTATGTAAAGCACTTTGAATTACCATTGTGTATGAAATGTGCTATATAAATAAACTTGCCTTGCCTTACTTTAATAGATCTCTTCATTGATCAGGTTAATATTCTAACTACACTCTAAAAGATGCTGGGTTATTTTTTTTAACCCAAATGCTGGGTTCAGCTTGTTGGGTGATTTTATTGGGTTATTTTTAATATTTTTACCCAGCTGCTGGGTCATTGTTTTCTACCTAACCGCTGGGTTGAGCTAGTCTGAGCGGTTCTCAGCGCCGTCGCCGCTTTGGTGCACTCTTTCGGGGAAATAAAGGTTTGTATACATTTTCATTTCATTTATAAAGTCTTGTGGTGTAAATTATATTATTTTACGAATGCAACATAAGGACGAGATGTCAGTCAGCTGCTGGAAACGCCTTTGCCTTGCATAACATAAATGGATTTTATTCGTTATAATACTGAGTGTAATTTAATTTGACGTTTAAATATGTTCTCTAATCTCAGTACTGTATGTTTTTGGGCAGGTTTTGGCACCGTCTCTCAGCTACGAGTGAAACGATGAACAGCAGCTCTTCACCGGCTCAGATTTCAGCGAGAATTAGCACTATTTCAGTAAAAAGTGATTACAGAGAACGGTTGAATATACTTAAAATAAAATGATACTTCCAAATATGCTTTTTTATTTCTAAATGCTTGTTAGATGAGTTTAAATGTATGTGATATTGTAGACTATGCTGTATTCACCCAAATAAATTCTATTTGTGGTGTATTTTGTCCATGGGTGTTCTTGCTTAATAATAAATGTTCATCTTTTGATTATTGCTGTTGCCTCTAGTGTGTGATGATTAATTTCCAGCCCATTTTAAGCCAACAATATAATAATTTTTAAACAATAGTTGACTTAAATTAAACAACCCAGCATGTGTTCTGTCCAATATTTACCCAGCGCTGGGTTGACAAATAACCCAAGTTGGGTTGTTTTTAACCCAGCATTTTTTTGCGTGTAGATTTCATTTTTATACTTTGTTTTTATTGAAATTTTAGTTGAAGTTTTAAATTTGAACTTTACATTTTAAATGTAAAATGTTTTGCGTGCTTTTGTCATTATTATTAGCTTTTTATGTCTATATACAGTTTTTACTAAGTTTTATTTATTTTAGTACTTTAACTGAAAATGAGGAATTTTGCCTTGGCGAGTAACAGAATCAAAACACGTTTTATTTAATATTTCATTTTAAGTCAGTTAACTTTTATCTTGTTTCAAGAAATTAAAATGTTTTTATGCTTTTCATTTTAGTTAATATTTTGATTGACTAAATATTTAATATCAAAATAGTTAATAGCATACATAGTAATTTTGTTGTTTTGCCATTTTATAAAGTTTTCTTGTCTATATATTTTTTTTATCAATATTTAGTTATTTTAGAATTTCAACTTAAACTAAATGAAAATAAGAAATGTCTTAACTAGCTAAAATAAAATAAGTTTTTTATATTTTATTTCAGTTTATTTAAAGTAACAAAAAATGTTTTTAAGTTTACTTAAAGTAACAAAAAATGTTTTAATGGTTTTAGTTTCAGTTAGTATTTTAATATTTCGTTTTTTTATATTTTGTTGTGTGTTTTTGTCATTTTATTATTTTTTGTATTGATTAATGTATATATAGTTTTTTTATTAAATTTGAGTTATTTGAGTACTTAAACAATTAAAATGACAGTAAAAATGAAAAATGTTTCCTTGGCAACTAGATGAAATTATTTTTTTTTATTATTTTTTGTATTGATTAATGTATATATAGTTTTTTATTAAATTTGAGTTAAGTACTTAAACTAAATTAAAATGACAGTAAAAATGAAAAACGTTTCCTTGGCAACTAGATGAAATAAAATTATTTTATTTTATTTTTTATTTATTTTATTTTATTATTTTGATTTAGATTTTTTTTCATATTTTCCATTTTCACTTTAATTTTAGTTAAAGTTTTAGTAATTTTGTTGTGGTTTTTGTTGTTGTCATTTTTAGTAGTTTTTAAAAATATCTCAAAGCTTTTATTAAATGTATATAGTTTATTTAGCTTTAGTTATTTTAGTACTTAAAAATGTTGTTTATTTATATTTCATTTCAATAATATATATATATATATTTTTTTTTGATTCAAGTAATTAAAATGTTGTTTTCTGGTTTTAGTGCCGATAATAACCCTGATAAACACTAAACATGAGCAATAACAATAGTGACGCTTCAGCAAACACAGTGTCAGAAATGGACTGGAAAGAGCAGCAGATGAGAGGAACCGACCCGTATCTCCTCCACCCTCATCTCCAGCTCACCAAAGAGAAAACGCTCACATCTCAGAGAGCTGCTGGTGTCTCAACACAACATATCCAGACGTCTGAAGACACTGCACATGATGTTAAAACTCAGAGATTAT
>CM041815.1:29354645-29364645 GCA_023376895.1 Aspiorhynchus laticeps | reverse complement strand
AACCAGGAGGAGAAACGAACAATTCTATAAGAATAATTATTAAAAATGTAAATTAATGAAATTTTGCTGCATGCTGCACCTTAAAACACCTCTTGTCAAATGACAAACTGATTTAATAAATATTATTCTTGGATAATATTTGCAGAGAAACTAATTATAATCACACAAGTGTATGATATAACAATACAAATCTAATTAAAAAAATAATAAATAAATAAATAGTAAATTTAAATAAATAAAACAAAGAGCAGCACAAAATAAATTAATTACTGAATAGTAAATAAACTATTTTTTAAAGAATAGAAAAAATAAAAATAAACAGTAA
This sequence comes from Aspiorhynchus laticeps, assembly GCA_023376895.1. Lineage (NCBI taxonomy): Eukaryota > Metazoa > Chordata > Actinopteri > Cypriniformes > Cyprinidae > Aspiorhynchus > Aspiorhynchus laticeps. The sequence goes on along the minus strand of CM041815.1, from coordinate 29,364,320 downwards.
ATAAACAAAAATGTAAAATAAAAAATCTGAAAATAAATAATAAATGGTAAAATAAATTAAAATGAATATTAAAATAAAAAAATGAAAATAGTAAATAAAATAAATAATCCATAGTTTAAAAAAAACAACAAATAAAAACATAGTAAATTAAATAAAATATTTTTATTTTTTTATTAAAAAAGTTTTACAAATAAAAATGTATAGTAAAAATCAAATAAAATTAGTTTAGTTTTTAATATTTCAAATATACTGTATATACATTATTAAACAAAATTGTAAAGTAAGTCTCAAATAGTTAAAATTAAGATTTTAATTGCAATGGGGCATTTTTGCCCCCGTCACCTTGAATTCCGGGGACATTTTTGTTAATTTTGGTGGCATTTTTGCCTCAACCCCCATTAATTTCCGACCCTGATCATAACAGCAATTCATATAACACATGCATTATATTTCAGGTCTTCTGAAGTTTGCATGAAGCATAGACCCACATTTAAGACATTCAGAAGAACTAACGGCTTTACAGAAAATAGCACACGTCATATAAACCAATTAAAGAAGCATAAAGGACTGAATGACACGCAGGTGAGTAAATGATGACAAAAGTTTGATTTTTGGGTGCATTATCACTTTAAAACCATACTAAATGGGGGTTACTAATAAGGTTGGTTATTCCAGCGAAGTGTCTGATTAACGTAAGTCAGAGTTGTGGAGCGGCTGGAGTTGATTTACTTTCATTAGATGAAGAATTCCAATAAGCGTCATAAAGACGACGTTAATCCGCACAATAACAGCGATGCCAAAGCACACGCCAGCACGCTTAAAACACACCGCTGAGAAGAGAAAGCAAAGCAATAGAGCTGCACTGTAAAAAAATGACTGAATTATACGGTAAACGACTGTAAAAATGCTACAGTAAAAACCTGTTAAATGGTTAACGGTAAGTTCCCCTACTATATACAGTGAAAAACTGTATTGGACATTACATGTCATTTTATGGTTGTATACCATTTTTGGAAGTGAAAAAGTATTTACAGTGAATAACCGTAAATTGACATTCCCAGAATTCCCTGCGTTACAATTTGATGTTTTGATGTTTCATCTTAGTTTCTTCTTATCAGTTATGTTTATTAGGGTTGTATGTTACATCTAATGTTGTTAAATTAATGTTTATTGCATTATTTCAGTTTCATGTGGGTTACTATGATGGTGTTTAGTGTTTGTGTGAATGACACTGTGCACCTTCTATACAGAATATGTTAATATTTAAAAGCTGCTTGTGATGGGCTTTGGTTCATCATGTGACTCTCATCATCACCTGCTTTTGGTGGTTATCAGCGTATTACAAAGATACAAAACAGATTTCACTACTTCAATAGGTTGGTATATTAACATTATATCAGTTAATTAAATTACAGTATTTAAATGTAAATTTAAGTTAAAACCGTAAAACCTAAAATGTTGCTACCGTATTTTTACGGTAAAAGTCTGGCAACCACGGCTGCCGTTTTTTTACCGTAGCTTGTTTTTACAGCGTGCGAATGCATTTGCTGAAGGGTTGATGAAGCTGAAGCGTTTACCTGAGGCGCTGCATGGCTGAGAGTCACGTGACTCGTGTCTGTAGAGCAGGTGAGGTTTGTTGTGCTCTTCCTCATACTCGTCTCCATCAGCGCTCAGCAGCGGCTCCAGGAAGAACTGACCGCTGTGTGTCGTGAACGTGCCGATCTGAAGAAAAACACCACACAATCACCATCACGTTTGGTTTAAGTGATCAGACGAGTGATTTTCACCTGCTGAGCAGATCCTGGGAAGAACACACCTACAACACTGGCATCTTTTATCAAATGGATGTTCCTGCTGTTTTATAAAACCATTTTATAATATTCTGTTTCAGTGATCTTAAGATGACCCACTTCATGCTGCAGCATTTTGCCTGGAATATTGCTTTAATAAATTATTTCTTGGGTAATATTTACAAAGAAAGAAATAAGCAAATTTCTGAGATAACAATAATAATCAATTTAAAAAACAAATAAATAAATATTTTACTCATGAGTAAAATAAAATATAAATTAATATTACATTAAAATATATTACATTTAATTAAAATGAAAAATATAATAAAATTAATAAAAAATATATAAATAATTAAAGGAATCACCTGCAAACAACAACTGAAGAAGGCCACAATAACTAAAAATATCATAACACTAGCCTATATAATTAATAAAAATAATAATAGTAAAATAATTATAAGTAAATAAATAAATACAAAATTAAAATAAAGGTAATAAAAATGAAATGCATTAATACAAAAATGAATATTAAAAGAAATTAATAAATACAAATGTGCAGTAAAATACATGCAAAATTGCAGTAAAATAAATTAAATATAGTAAATAAAACATAATAGTAATATATATATATATATATATATATATATATATATATATATGTAAAAAATACGTAGAAAATTAGCTAAATAAAATTAATACTAAAATAAAATATCAATAATTAATAGTAAAATAAAATGAACATGAATAGTAAATAAATAAAAATGGATAGTAAATTAACAAAATAAAAAAATCAATACTAAATACAATAAATGCAAACTATTGAATGCATTGAAAAAGTGAAATGAAAAAAATTAATAAATAAAAAAGAATAATAAAATTGAAAATAACAAATAAAAAAAATTAAAAATAAAAATCAATATTAAAATACTTGAGCAGTATATATTATAATAAATGAACAGTAAAAATAAATAAAAATCAATTAATCAATCAAAATGAATACAAATTAATGTTGAATATATAATGAATAATAAATAATGAGGCATAATGATTGACAGTCACATAAGCCCTTCTCTGGAATTATGGCTCATCATCACCACGGCAACACATTCAAACACGGAATTCCACATTCCTTCATACATTCCGAACAGGAGCGAGCTTTATGATACTGTACGGAAAACATACCAGCAAATAATGAAGTGGAAAAACACTTGGGTCTGTTTGAACCGATGGAAACATGTTTGACATGAACTCAATGAGTTTCCATGAAGACTGTCATTACACTCTCACTGATCTGATTCTCCAGATCACAGTCTGCTATTCATCTGCCCTCAGAAACACAGGAGAAAAGGCCATTTCTGTGTCATCTCTCCCACAGCGTGGCCTTTCAGCTCCGCAGATACTGAGCTCATTCACAACGTGTGCGGATCTTCATTATTAAATCCAATCAGTTATAGGGACAGATCAATCTGAAAAAGGTCAAAATCATTTTTAAAATCATAATAATCTATATGATTGATAAAAAAAGAAAAATAGTCAAATAAAAAATAAAAATAATAATTAGTAAAATATTTTTTTCTCAAAATAATTAATATATAAATCTAAATCTTAAAATAAATTAAGAAATAAAATAAAAATGTATAAAAAAAATCAATAAATTATAAATAAATAAACAGTAAAAAGCATACATTAAAATAATTAAAATTAATACTAATGATTATTAACTATATAATGAATAAATTATAAAATAAAAACAATTAAAGGAACAAATCACCCACAAACGACAACTGAAAAAGTCACTAAAAAACGGCAATCTGTAAGATTAATTAAAAACAATAATTAATAAATAAATAAATACAAAAAATATTTTTAGAATAAAGTTGATATAAAAATAATTATTAAAATAAATAAATTAATAAATAGAAAATGTATAGTAAAACAGAAAATAAGTACATTAAAATACTCTAAATTAATACAAATGAATGTTAAATTACACAAATAATAAATAAATGACGTAACAGTGTGAGCTCATACAAACTATGTTGCTGTTAAATCAAATATTGACTATTAAATCAAATCATGAACAATTAAAAGAAAAAATCACTTACAAACGACAACTGAATAAGGTCAAAATCCCTATAAGAATCATCATAACAGCAGTCTTTATGATTATTGCACTATCTTCCAGGTCTTCTGAAGACATATGACAGATCTGTGAGGAACAGACTGGTTGAGAGACGTGGAGTACGTGTATGTGGTCTGAATGACAGCAGAAGAGCGTTAAAGCCTGACATTAGGAAGATGTCGCTCAGCAGAGATTCAGAGGGATATCTGGAAAGATTTCTGACAGCCAATCACATCCGATCGCAGCCTGAGGGATGGAAAGATGACAAAACTCTCCCTCACAAATCCCCGAGAGTACAGTAGTGACACACACACACACGTTCAGACACGACCAACAGACCCGCTCACCAGCACAACAAAGAGCCGTGACACCGCGGTAAATGATGGTAAAAGCACAGTATGATACATGAGTTCATCTAATGAAACGCTTCAAGAACAAGTCTGGAATCAAAACTATTATAGAATTATTCATAAATGGATTACATGTTGAAAATATTAAAAGTCTGTTTCAAGAATTGTTTTTAGAATTTTTGACAATTAATGATGATAATGAAAAACTTGGACATGTTTTCCAAATGCTCATTACAGTGATGCAATTAATGTAATGTGAAAACAAAATGTTTTATTATAACTAAAGTATGTATGCACTATGGTATTTTTATGCAAAAGAAGTAAATACCATATATATTTTTTAAATCGATATAAATGATCTTGGATCTGAATATATATATACAATTGCAAGAAAAAGAAAGTGAACTATTAAATTGATCTTAAACTGCTTAAATTGGTCACGAAATGTGATCTGATCTACAGAAATTTAATAAAAATTTCATAATTTTTAAAAATTATTTATATACTGTACATATATATACACACACATACACACTAAATATAATTTATACTAAATACAATTATAATTCAGTATCATATGAAATACGTATCTATTAAATGTTTTGATGCGATTCACCCATATATATGTATAATATCATCAGAGGTCATGTGAGGTCATCTCAAGACGTTCATGAACATCTGTCCTGAAGGTTATTACGCTCATGTGGACAGATGCTGTCAACAATCAGACATCATTAGAGAGAAGATCAGCGCACCTGAACATCAACACATGACGGACGAGAACTTAATATCTTATACTGTAACAGTTTCTGTGAGAGGACGGATGACGGGGTCAGTAACCTCACTGTCAGCGCAGATGACCATGCTTCTCACGTCCCATGATGCAATGCTTCTACTACTAAAGTCTTTCTAAAACTTGGATCTGAATCTGATTTCAAAGCATGAATTTCAATTTCATGGTGAGAAACTGGTAAAAATATAGCAAAATATGAAAAAAGTACTGAAAATTTAAATGAAAAAAGTTTTTTTTTTAAATTATGTCCAATAAAAAAAAAAACTAAAACTAATTCTGGCCTCTTCTGGACACTAATTAAATAACTCTACACACTTCACTTTTAGCAATAATTTTAGATGTGAAACATCAAATCATATGCTAAAAATGACAGGACGGACATCAGCAGCTGAGTGCTGTCTATCATTTATTTTATAAATGATTAAATATCTCTTTCAAAAAAGAAGGTTACAATTAGTTTAAAATGCTAAAATGTAGCAAACTATGAAAAGAATAAATAAAATATTTATTTTTTATATAAAAAATTTTTTTTACATTTGTAGCAAAATATAAAAAGTAAAATGAAAAAAATATACACAAAATATTAAAAGAAAATATAAAATAATTATTTAACTAAACACCATTTTTTGATAATTTATAAAAATATATTTTTTTTTTACATTTTTTGTATATTTTATAAATGATTAAATATCTCTTTCAAAAAAGAAGGTTACAATTAGGTTAAAATGCTAAAATGTAGCAAACTATGAAAAGAATAAATAAAATATTTACTTTTTATATTTTATTTATTTTTTATTTTTTTGTAGCAAAGTATAAAAAGAAAAATTAAAAAATATACACACAAAATATTAAAAGAAAATATAAAATAATTATTTAACTAAACACCATTTTTTGATCATTTATAAAAATATATTTTTGTAGAAAAATATGAAAATACAAAAAAGCAAATAAATATCCCATTTTTGTTTTATGTTAATTATATATATTGTACACTTTTTATTTTTTATATCTTGTACATTTTAACAAATAATAAATAAATTAATTAAAAATAAAAGAAAATACATTTTTAAAGTTTATTTTCTAAATTAATAAATAAACAAACAAACCTAAAAAAAATGTTGGCCACCTTTGGCCACTAAAACAAAATGTAATTTTGACATTAAAATCTACACTCTTCAGTTTTAGCAACAATTTTAAGATCAAAAACAACGGATTAGCAGCTGCTGCATCAGCTTTATAAATCTGCTGTGGAGTGATGCATCTGTCTTTCATCTAAACCTCTGAATGTTTACAGGTTGTGAAGCTTCCTCTGGCTGTTTATGACGGACAAAACACAACTCGTCTGACGCTCCTGTCATCCTCTGAGCTCTGAGACGTGACGAACGACTCGATGACGACCTCCTGACCTCATCAGAGACTAAACGAGCGCCGTCATGAGGAGCGACTCTTTGAGCGGCCCGCCGCCCTGCGGCTACATTTACAGCCAGGGCTAATCACCTCCCACCACCTGAGATAACTAATTAACAGATGACCTCATGCAAACGGGTCAGGAGCACATCCTCAGCAACAGCACAACAAAAGACTGCTTCGCCCCGAGGTCTATAAACAAGAGTGCAGAGCTACGGGAGGGTTAAACCGGTTAGGAAGTTGAGCAAACAGACTATATTTGAAAGACTAGATGGTGTTGGACAGCTGAGTGTCATATTTACCAAATCACATTCATTCTGTCTCACATGAGTCAATTCTCCCATCTAAAATAACTAGCAGGGTACGCCTGCTCATGCTTCAGGCATGTTTCCCATCAAAACGAGAGAAGAATAACTCAACTAAACCAAATCCTAATCTTCACAGGAGCAACTAATCCTGGATTCTGCTAGTAAAAACTTGTAATTAAAAGCTGGAAATGCTATGACTGATTTCAGTTAACCGCTTAACTTCTAGTTATATTCTGTGACATTACAAAAAATACAACCAAAATGGAACAGTTAGCAACCTTCTACATGCTACTAGTTACCAGTTGAGATCATTAACCAATAACCCACTAGCCCAATCCACCCATTATTCCCCGCTAAAATACCAGTCCAATCCACTAGACTCATTTATCCCATCTAAAATAACTAGCCAAGTATAGTTATATCCATTTCCCAACAAAACTAGAGATGAATAACTCAACTAAACCAAATCCTAATCTTAACAGAAACAAGTAATGCTGTGTTCATTACAACGATTATTAGATTCTGATTAGTAAAAACTTGTCAAAAAACTCTAACTAATCCACTTAACTTCTAGTTATCTGATGTGACATTACAAATTGGAACATTTGGCAACCTTACTGGTTACCAGTTCAGATCTTTAACCAATAACCATGTTTTATACTCACTAGTCCAATCCATTCGTTTCATTTCTCTTTTCTAAAATGACTAGCAAGTTGGATTAAATATGCATTTCCCATTACAAATAGAGACGAATAACAACTAAACCAAACCAAGAAAGAACTAATCTTTGGACTAATTGAGGAACTCGTAACTACAAGTTAGAAACACTCTGACCAATCCCAATTAACCACTTAACTTCTAGTTATCTGCTGTGACATTACAAAACAACAACCAAATTTGAACAGTTCGCAACCTTCTACATGCTACTAGTTACCAGCTCAGATCTTTAACCAATAGGCTAACCCTGTGTTTATAGTCACTAGTCCAATCCATTTAACTAATTTCTCCTATTTAAAATAACTAGCAGAATAGTTTCAAAATCCGTTTCCCATTAAAAATCAAGATGAATAACTCAACTAAACCAAATCTTCACAGAAGGAACTAATCTTGTTGAAATTACCCTAATTATGAGTTTCCTGCTAGTAACAACTACAAAGTTATTACAAGTTGGAAACTCTCAGCCTAATCCCAGCTAACTACTGTGACATTACAGAAAACAACCTGAACAGTTAGCAACCACTACACATTACCAGTTACCAGTCCAGATCTTTAACCACTAAACCCTCTAGTTAACTAGTTAACATTCCACCGAAGTCGTTTCTTGTCATCTTTGCATTAAAAATTACATAACTGAGCGAATGACACTTAATGACAGTTGTCATAAACATGCTTAAAAAACCTTCATATTCATGACATGTCAGTCTTATGCACACCCTTTCAAGTAAAGTGTAACCGCATTATGTTACTTTTGCATTACTTTTTGTCACCTGGGGTGGGCTTACCCAAAAGTAATATTTTTGGCGACTGTAAAGGCCCTTTGTCACCAAGAGTGAAATTAATAAGCCTCAGGCTGAAGATAATCCCTCGGCACTTACTCCCAATTTCTCTTAACACGGGGGAAAGGAAAGGTGTCAGTGAATAAATAGGAAAACAAAGTAACTTGCGCTACTTATTTGAAAAAGTAACTCTTGTTCATTTAAAAGTAATGCGTTACCTTACTAGTTACTTGAAAAAGTAATCTGATTATGTAACTTGCATTACTTGTAATGCATTACCCCCAACACTGACCAGCATACTCTTAGACTCATAGTCTTTCCATAAAAAGTAACTAAGGCAATTAGTTACTTTTTATGGAGTAACGCAATATTGTACACTCTAAAAAAACACTGAAGAACCAATTTTTGAGTGTGTGATAATGGAATATTGCAATATTGTAAAAGGATTACTTTTTAAAGTAACTTTCCCCCACACTGAAAACTACCAAGAATGGAAGCAGCTTCACCAGTAACCAGTCCAGATCTTTAACCAGCACACTCTTATACTCACTAGTCCAGTGCAGAGGCTAAAGACAGCGCGGTGTTCCCTGCGATCGTTGACATGTCCTCTGAAGAAACAGTGGCTCAGGTCTGCAGCGTCTCCGCGCTTCTCTTCCTCTCCCAGGTGAAGCACCGTGTATGACGGAGCGATGAATCCAGAATCAGCCGTGAGGTTCAGCTGAAACGCCTGACCGAATGCCTCGAACCGGTAATGAGCCCTCGAACCCGAGACCTCCGCGTCGGCGCTGCGCCTCCTCCTGCGGTAATGCAGCCGGTGCGGGAACGACTCTCCAAAATCATTCAAGCGCACCGGGGTGATGATCTCATACGCTGACAGCTGTCTGATGAAGCTCTCTGAAATCACATGAAGTGTTGGAGACGTTTCAGATATTTCAAATCAAATCAGATACTATATGTGACCGTGGAGCACAAAAGCAGTCATAAGTAACACAGGTATATTTGTAGCAATAGCCAAAAATACATTGTATGGGTCAAAATTATACATTTTTCTTTTATGCCAAAAATCATTAGGATATTAAGATCAGGTTCCATGAAGATATTTTGTGAATTTCCTACCATCAATATATCAAAACTGCATTTTTGATTAGTAATATGCATTGCTATGAACTTCATTTGAACAACTTTAAAGGTGATTTTCTCAATATTTAGATTTTTTTGCACCCTCAGATTCCAGATTTTCAAATAGTTGCATCTCAGCCAAATATTGTCCTATCATAACAAACCATACATCAATGGAAAACTTATTTATTCAGCTTTCATGTGATGCATAAATCTCAATTTCAAAAAATTGACCCTTATGACTGGTTTTGTGGTCAAGGGTCACATTATATACAGGTCACTCTTCT
>CM041815.1:29304645-29349645 GCA_023376895.1 Aspiorhynchus laticeps | reverse complement strand
TGGCGATTTTACTTACAGAACCAACTGCGCATTATAACAGAATTATTGAAAAACTACATTACCCATGATGCTGTACAGAAAATTCCACCAATCAGAGAGTCATGGTGAGCAAAAGAGTTCTTTGGCTCCTCCCACTCCCATGAAGCACCACGAATGATATTGGTCTCTAAATGCTACCAAAATACTTTAATATTTGTAAATAGATATGCCTATTTTGCAATAAACCTGTTTCTATAGACACAATCAACTATTTTAAATGAATGGTTTTACATTTCACCTTACTTTTTAATTCAATGAAGTCATTTGCAGTGCTTCATGGGATTGTAGTTCTTTCCCTCATTAAAGCCGTTAAGATCATAGTCGTGTGTATTTAATGACTTTTTACTGCAAATCAAAGTTTGCAATGCTGTGATTCTCCGCTGGTTGGTTTGGTCCACGGCTTATTTTTTTTAACATCACTATGGGAAGAATGAATGGGAAAAACACTTCTGGAACAGCGCCACTGAAAAAGTGGTGTCTATAGAAGAAGCTGTTGCTGATCGTTATTCATTGCAATGGACTGGATCGTGTCGGTGGATTATATATGATGTTCAGCGCTCATTGAAGTCTCTGATTGACTCACAATGGCTGCCGCTCACATGTTGTGGTACGCCGAAACACTCGCAAGCTTCCGACCCTCTCACTTGACCTTTGACCCCCCGAGTGACCCGTGGGTGGCCCCCAGCAGGATCTCGGGAAACCGTTAAGAGTCCGTTAGGGTTCAAGTTAAAAACCCAAACTTCAATTCAGCCTGAAGTCATAAAATATTCATGAAAGTTACGTGAAGGAGGTCAAAGTCAACATGCACTCTTAAAAATAATCCTTCCCAACACCATTTTTGAACCTTTCAGTGAACAATTCTTAAAATAACCATTTTTCTTAATCTGTAGAACATTTTAATCATTTAAAGAAGCTTTTCCAGTCTAAAAGACCTTGTAAGGTTCCATGGATGTTCAACGTTCTTCATGGAACATCGATGATAATAAAAACACATTTATTTTTAAGAGTGTGTGAGTGTTTCTTCTTCATAATTCTAAGAGAAAAAAAGGGGGAAAATGTTAGGGAATGTTTATGTCCACAAGGAATCTGAAAAATTGCATTTGATAGTCAGAAAGATCATCTTACGCATGCATTTACTGTCCAAACACACTGTGTATCAGTAACATGTTGAAGACGGATGGAATTGAGATTTATTGCGTAAATTTGTTAAGTCAGCTTTGTTTAACAGCGTGCCAGAGGAACACAATCCCGCCAAGTGTTTCGTACACGTCTATGTGTGTGTGTGTGTGTGTGTGTGTGTGCGCGTTGTGTTTCTCTGTGTGTGTGTGTGTGTGTTGTGTTTCTCTGTGTGTGTGTGTGTGTGTTTCTCTGTGTGTGTGTGTGTGTTGTGTTTCTCTGTGTGTGTGTGTGTGTGTGTGCGTGTGCGTGTGTGTGTGTTGTGTTTCTCTCTGTGTGTGTGTGTGTGTGTGTGTGTGTGTTGTGTTTCTCTGTGTGTGTGTGTGTGTGTTGTGTTTCTCTGTGTGTGTGTGTGCGTGTGTTGTGTTTCTCTGTGTGTGTGTGTGTGCGCGTGTGTTGTGTTTCTCTGTGTGTGTGTGTGTGTGTGTGTGTTTACTTCAAGATGACTGCAGTTATTGACTAACTATCCTGTTTGGATTTATTCCTGATTACTGCATGCTTATTTGGATGTTAAAGTTTTAAGTAATATTTTGAATAAGTTTTTATTTTTTTATATAGTTTTAATTTTAAAGTTGTATTAATTTTTGTTGTAATTTTTAGTAGTTTTTTTATACGTCTATGTTGTCATACATTTTTTATTAATTTATTAGTTTTAGTTAAGTACATAAAATGTGAAATGTTGCCTTTGCAACTTGAAATAACACGTTATTGTGTGTGTGTGTGTGTGTGCACGTGTATATACATGTATATCAAGCGATTAATCACATCCAAAATAAGATTGTTTACATAATATATGTGTGTGTACTGTATATATTTATTATGTATATATAAATGCACACACATACAGTATATATTTTTGAAAATATCTACATGTATTTACATGCATATATTTATATTCATATAGGTAACTCTTTAGAATAGGGAACACTTATTCACTATTAACTATGACTTTGCCCTCAATAAATTCCTAATTTTCTGCTTATTAATAGTTAGTAAGGTAGTTGTTAAGTTTAGGTATTGGGTAAGATTAGGGATGTAGAATAAGGTCATGTAGAATAAGGCATTAATATGTGCTTCATTACTACTAATAAATGGCTAATATTCTAGTAATATGCATGCTCATAAGCAACTAGTTAAGAGACCATAAAATAAAGTGTTACTCATATAATTTACAACATATTTTTCTTAAATATATACATGTGTGTAATATACACAGTACACAAATATATGATGTAAACAAAAACTTTTATTTTGGATGACATGCATACATAACTACATACATACACTATATATATATATATATATATATATATATATATATATATATATATATATATATATATATATATATATATATATATATATATATATATATATATATATATATATACACACACACACACACACACATAACACCACTCACACTCTTTAGAAAATGAACGATTGCAGTTTTTTTCCTGCTATTTGATCTTAAGACCTTTTTTTCTGTTGCAAGCCTCTCTGATCTCCTGAAACATAAGCATCTTCTTCAAGAGCTCTTCTGAGCTGAAACGCTTCAGCGCGGCTCAAAGTCACGGCTGGCTGGATGTTTAAAAGCTGTCTGCGCTCGTTTACATATGGAAGGCTTTGACCCTTAGCTCAATGGCACCAGTAAATATGCATTGTTAACATTACTGACACACCTTCCTGCTTTTGTGTGTTCCACATTTAAGCTTTTGTTAATGATTGACTCCACTAAACTCTTCAGACACTGATTGTGCAATGATGCAAGGCATGATTATGTATCATATTAACCACATAAAGAAAAATGTTACATTTTTACAAACTGAATTTTGAATAAATATTGCATAAATTAGAAATTAATTCAAATTCAACAATTATAGTTTTTTTTTTGTTGCTAATATTAAATTATTATTCAAGTATTATAACAAAAATTAAACCATCATATAGGCCTATACATGCATCCTGAAGTCTAGCATGTCTTCTTTATCAAGAACTATTTCATACAGCATTTTGCAATTATGCTGCATGCTTAATGAACTCGTTAAGAGGATACATGAAATATCATTTGTACCATTAAAATGAATTCACAACTAGAATTATTTTAGTATAACTGAGATACTATTATAGTTTTTATTAATATTTTGAATTGAAATCAGGAATTCATTCAAATTCAGCAATTATGTTTTTGTTTGTTGGTTTTTTGCTATTATTAAAATTATTATTTAAATATTATAAAATATTAAACCATCATATAGGCTTATACATGCGCCCTGAAGTCTGGCATGTCTTCTCTATAAAGAACTATTTCATACAGTATTTTGCTCTAATTATGCATGCTTAATGATCTCATTAATTAAAAGAATACATTAAATATTATTTGTACCATTAAAAATGAATTCACAGCTAGTGTTATTTTAGTATAACTGAGATACTATTATATTATAGTTTTTATTAATATTTAGATTTTTTTCTAGATTTTATTTTAATTTTAGTTAAAGTTTTAGTAATTTTGTTGAGTGTCATTTTTATTAGATTAGATCTTTGAGTAAATATTAACAAAATAATTTGTTAGTTTTTTTATTTAAAAAGGTAATAAAATAAGTTTTTCGGTTTTAGATACTTTAGTGCATCAACTTAAAATAAATGAAAATGAGAATTGTTGTAGTGGTCATTTTAATTTAATAAAATTATTATATTTTTGTTAAAGTTTATGAATTTATTTATTAACTTTAAGGTTTTAGGTAACTATAAACCCTGTCAGGAGTGCACTACAGTAGTACACAACACAAAGAATCATCTTAATTAATATTTTATTTTTAATTTAAAAAAATAAATAAAAAGATTGGACCACTAAAGAAAAGCAAGACTCCACCTATTTCACTGTAACTCTCATAAAGTCCAGCGTAATTCAATTAGAAATATCTCTAGTCTGTCTTTACTGCACTGCGATCACACCTGCAGACCAGCAGAAGCGGCGTCCATATGTGTCTGATGTACATCAATGGAGACTTTACTACTGTACAGCGTAACCAAAGACTGGGAGCGCTTCCTCTGATTTACCACCCACTGTACTGACCCTTACCCATCCTCCTGACCACTCCAGCAGCTCCTGACGGGGGTCACAGGGTTTCATAAGAGTGATGTGCACCTCAAGAAACAGATCAGAGGGAAAAACATTATCATGACGTTCACACTAACACTGAAACTGCAAGAACGACTTGAAGTGCCTGATAAAAAACTGATTTAGGTGTTACCAAGTTATTGTTCAGCTTTGCTTATGTGTTAAATGTGCAATGCATGAGTCAAACACTCCAGAAAGACCTTCAAACATGTGGACATTTAAAGACTCACAGCGTCTCGTTGACATTATGGTGCATCGATTCCAAGCTCAACATCAAGAACTCACTCACATAGCAATGCAATAGTGGACTGCATTGCTACAACATCCCGAACAACATGCTGATGGTCATTTATCATGGGTTTTCTTCTTGCAATTTTATTGGTTGTTGCTCATTGTCGCTTTCTTGCTATAGTTGAAGACAATGTTCACTACTGATCATTATTTTCATGACTAAATGGACCAATACCGATAGTACATGAACAAGAACTACAAAATAGCATCAGCAGTTGTTTTTGTTGATTGAAATTAGAGCACCAAACAGAATGGTCTGATTTTAGCTTTGTAAAACTTACATAAAACCAAAATAAGTCAATAATATAAAATAGCATGTCATGCAATCGAGGAGTGCAATGAGCAAAACAAAGATGAGACAGCAGTTACATTTTTAAATCAAATTATATCAGTGTAAATACTTGATTTTAAGATAAAGTAAAAACTACCAAAAGCAACCAACAGCAACTGAATTGAGTAAAATGCTGTATGAATTATGAGTTTTAAATTCAGCAATTGTGTAAATGTTTTAGCTATCTTTATGTATTATAAAATATTAAAGCATAACATATACCTGTACATGTCATGCAGTGTGGCATGTCTTCTGTCAAGAATCATTTTGAAATATAAGCGTGATAGTTTCATAAAAATTAAATCGATAGGTTAATAAATCATGGATTTGCTAGTTTTGTCTGCAACGTTATTTACCTCATCTCCGGTGAAGGGCTTCTGTACACAAAAAAGAAAAGCCTTGCATTGACACGCAGCATAATGAAGTGGATTTCCTGATGGATCTCATTTCTATAAGATGGATTTCTGTGGTTACAAACGTATGTTTCTTTTTACGTGCGTTTCTCAAAAATGAACTTAACATGAACGCACAAGTAGGCTACGCATCCAGGAAAGTTTAAAAGAATTCAGGTCTAATCGGGTCCATTTGGGAAAAGCACATTTATTTTAATTACCCGAGACCCGAGGCTAATAATACCGAACCCGACCCGTGTCCGAGGCAGTCGTAGATGTTTTAGACCCCAACCCGTTCGGGTCTCGGGTTGGACCTCGGGTTTTCGGATCCAAGTGGACCCATGAAGACCTCTAGTTTGTGTGCATGGGTGCACTTCTGGAACAGATTGGCCCACATATAAGAAAAAATATTCAGTTGCCAATTGCCTGTTTGTCCAGTTCCAATTGATGGCTGATCGACCGGTGCATCTCTCATGTTCACACATGAGCTAGACTTCAAAAATGCTGTCATAGTGTCTTCAACTACTAGGAACATGTCTTAGAAAAGCATTCTAGAAGAACATCACTGAAGAATGTTCTGCAACTGTAAGCGCAAAACATTAAAGGGCAACAAGCTTCTGTCTCAAAGTGGGCGCCAAGCGTGACACATTGGTTTTTACTGTTCTGGAAGGCAAGGCATTAGTAAACATGACCCGAGAGAGTTCTTGAGATTAAGCGTTTAGGATGAATTGGCTTTGGAGGCACTTAATTTAAAGTGAAAAATGCTGAACATCAGGGTCAAGTGAAAGATTTAGCCCGTCAGCAGATACTGAACGGCCTCTCTGAGCTGAGCCAGCAGGAAAATCAATCACTCCAGCCACTTTCCGAGGCCTAAAATGGAATTACGTTACTCCGCACAGTTCATCTAGCTAATGGAATGAGCTCCTGATGTGGCTGTTTGTAGGGAAAGTCGCTGAGGGTTTCTCTAGCGCTCTATTCATCTGAAAGTTCAACGCTATCGCACGAACAATTCGTACGTATTTTATGAGGTGGCTAATTCGTACGACTTGTCTAAACTCCAGTGACGGGTAGGTTTAGGTGTAGGTCATTCGTACAAATTCATACGAATTGTGCAACTCGTAAAATACTTACGTTTTAGCAAAAATCGTATGAAGTTGTATGAGTGAGGTCATACGAATTAGCCACCTCGTAAAATATGAACGAATTGCCGTGAGATTGGGCTGGACAGTTTCATGCGATCGCAAAAATGGTGTAATTTATAACTCTGTTCACAGCCCAGCCTCCAGACAGGTGTTCTCATGGTCTGAGATCAAGAGATTTAGCCACCTGAAACCTGTGTTTTCTTCGGATTAAATCCCCCTTCGTTTTCCATCCCAACTCCGATTCTCCTTAGCGTAAGCCTCAAATTCCACGGTCCTTGGAATGCCGGAGCGGCCTGTCAATTCTCTTCCTATCCTTTCAGAGGTGAGTTCCCAGGCTTAGCCCTGAAGACAGATTTGCGACGCTGTCAAAACAACTATCCTGAGATCTAAACTTCCCACCCCTGTGGTCTTACTCAACGTGTAGCTTTAGAAAGATTTCTGAAAGTGGATTTGTTGACAGTACGGCCCTCTATCCCGATGGCCCTTCGTATCTGTGAAAGAAACACACAAAACTTAAAAAGCGAAGAGAAGTATCAGTCAATCAATCTTGGTGACCGTTCATTGGCCGTATTTACTCTTGTAGAGTGTGTGGCTAAGATGCGGACCTAGATGTGGCTAAATGAAGACAATTGTTTGCTATTGCGTTGGTCCTAACAGGCAATGGCTTGTTGAAAGAGCCATGCGTCAGTTCTGTCAGGGACTTGCTGAAGCTAATATTAAACTTTCTGTGAACTTCGCTTGAGTCGGTTTACAAGCTCTGGACACTTTGAAGAGGCCTAGGGCACTTGTACATGGCCACATAAAGCTAGTGGAACAGTTTAACACAATTTAACCTCACTGGTCAATATAGCTGACCTGTGTCTCCCAGAGCCCCGGAAACATCGGATTAGAGTAACTTTACACCGAACTCATGGAAACCCAAGAGCACACCATTGCCACGTTGCCTCATGCAATCTTTGCTTCTTTCAAAGGCAAACTAGCACCAAACGTGCACAAAGCATCTATGATATTGGTAGGGTTGAGTAAGTGTACACAGCCCTGTTTCCATCTTTTCTTAATTCATGTCATTTTTTCCATGTGTGCAGACAATTTGCACAGAACTTGAACTGGACAAAACAGCCCTTTGAATATCATTTTCCAATTTGGCAATGCTGTTTCCTTTAACTTTTATAAAGTGGCTGGTGGTAGTACGGTGGTAGGATCATGCAATGGTAGAAATGTCAATAGTAGACCACTATACCATTTATATTGGGGTATAGCAATGGATATTTCATGTTTAAACCAATTTTAAAGAATATATACAGTTTCCCAATCTGAGACTAAACAATTATACTCAAGTTCTGGATGGTTTTCAAAGTAAGAAATGTTAAGCGTTAACATGATGACATATGGCATCATTAGCAATAGGGGTTGGAGATATACCGGTAGACACGATTAACTGGTAGAAATTTGTCAAACGGTAGAGATTTTGGACTATCGTCTCTATCGCGGTTGCACACTCACGTGATGTTGCTGTGCTATGTGGTCACGAAAACGTATCGTTTGCACACGTTTTTAAGCATTGCAGTTTAAAAACAAGTGATTTTAAGCTGTTGAAATGCAATCAGCAGCATAAGAGAACTCATTTCACTATATGCATACATTGTCTGAGATGTGCGCGCGCATGTGAAGACGGTGCTCATCGAGCGTGAGAGTATTGAACATTTATTTTTCATTGAGTTATATTTGCCGCTTTATAGGCCTTAAACGTTTAAATACACACTTGTATGTATAAAAATGCCCATCTTTGCAAGTGTACTTGTAATATAGATTTTAGTGAAAGCAAACAGCTGAGAAAAAACAAACAAACGTGTAACAGTATATTGGATCTGGGCAGCTCTAAAGTGACAGCAGTTTAATATTCCTGCTGACACTGGTGACAAGAATTATGAAATTTCTATGGTAAAAGTTCTGATGTCAAAGACATTATTTAAAGCAAAAATAACTATATTTTGATATATACAGTATATTGTTACCATGAAATAAAATTACTCGTATCGTGATATAAGATTTTGATCATATCGCCCACACCTAATAAGCAACTTAACCAACTACAGTGCAAACTCTCTACGATATTTCAAGTGCCAACAGACCTTTTCACCTGAATGCATGTTAAAGTCATTTTCTCACTGCTGTGCTTAACTTCTCATGACTTTCCATGATAAAAACAATTTTGCATGTAAGCGCTATGTTAAAATGCTTACATATACATGCATGAATCCAATTAAAACTGGTATCATGTGAAGGCAGGGCCGCTGGGGCCCCGGACACACTGCAGGCGTCCTCACCCAGCAGGCTTCAGACTCTGACGTTGCAGTTGAATGCGTCTGCACTCTCAGGTTTCAGTCTGGCCAGCAGCTGCAGTGTTCTCATGCATTGGCCTTCAAACTCGCCCACTGCTTATCTAGAATCAGTTCCTCCAACTCACACAGTGACCCTGATGAAGTTAAACTGGCTTGAGATCAGTTATTTACATTTACATTTATGCATTTAGCAGACGCTTTTATTCAAAGCGACTTACATTGCATTCAAGTTACAGTTTTTACATTTTATCAGCTCTTGCTTTCCCTGGGAATCGAACCCATGATCTTGGCGTTGCTAGCGCCATGCTCTACCATTTGAGCTACAGGAAAGCTCCTGTTATGAGGGGATACTATCAAACTAATCTATTTCAGGTGCATTCGAGGGTCTTTTAAGAGTGATCCTTAAAACTCTTACATACAAGTATTGTGGCAGCAGGGCTGGTACTGAATGACCGACATATGCATACACCACAAAGTTCCCATGATACTTTAAGAATACCATGACAATGCAACAGTATATGTCCAAAAAACATGTTACCACCATGGCACTTATTAGTGAAATTGCATGGTTTAAAACAGGCTTATATGCTTTGGCACCTCAGAATCAACAGGGAATGAGGAATCCCCTGTTGAAAAAACCCAGCATATGCTGGTTAGGTATGTTTTGAAGCATGGAAACTGGTTTGAGATGGTCCTTAGTTGGTCATAAGCTGGTTTAAACCGGTCCTGAGCAGGAGCTAGTTTCTTAGAACCAGCACATGGCCAGCTTAAACCAGCTCGGGACCAGCTTAAACCACCTGCAATCCTTTAAAACATACCTAACCAGCATATGCGTTTTTTTTTTTCCAACAAAGATTTGTCACCAAAAATCATTTAGGGTGACTAAAAGGCCAATTCTTTCCAGGTTTCACTGGCTGTGTTTGGCCCTTGCCTTCATCAGATACTATCCTATGATGTTTTGGATCTGTGACAGCAGACAGCAGTGGGGTGTTTTTTTTATTAACAGCTAAAAACCTTTACACCCATATGGCTCATGGGATGCGCTGACAGTTTAATAGGGGGTCCGCAGGGTTTCATGGGTCTACATCAATGCATAGGATAATATGAAAACCAATGACATCTTTACAAAGATCCATCTTGACTGCATGGAAAATGTTGAAATAAGAAATATTCTACAGCTTTCTCACAGCAGGCCAGAGTCAAAAGTTGGTTAAAATGTGTTCAGCTGTTTGTGACCACATAGAAAATTAGATTGACTAGTATTTGATCTCCTAACCGGTTACTGCACCAAATTCTAGTACCAAACCACAGGACTAACTGCAGAAAAGCATGATGTTAACTAGCACACACTTGTGTACACACGTTAACTATATCTAAAATGAGATTTCCACAGAGGCAGACAAGTTTCCTTCATGATGGCTCTTCTCCTGCTGACTGGAGTGTTTCACGCAGTGCGGATTGGCAAGAGAAGGAATGTTCATTCCCTAGAGGCAACAGCCGAGACAACTGCTGCTCTATTTGTGAACTGCAACCAAAATAACAGGTTAGTGTATTGGGTGGGATTGGACCAGAGTGGCCAATCAGTGGCTAGAACAGGGGTCAGCATCCATTAGAAGGGTCTAAGTGTCCCTAATGGGAGTGAAGGACCCCAGGGCTCCGTGTCTGGCATGCTAGGTTTTCCTAATTAGCTGTGCTGGCTAAACATGGGTTGTCTCAGACAATCTGATCTGGCCCTGATGGTGTTAGAAGAACAACTTATTTAGAGAGAAGGGGCTCTCAGAATGGTGATGAAAGCATTTTTTGGGATTCATTGTTTTAATTATCCACATCTGAAAAGCTGCTATCAACTTGATTTACACATGTAAGGTACTAAATAAGAATGTTTTTACCTGTTGGCATCAATGGATGCAATGATTACGCCCATGACGGCGATGCAGATGAGATGTTCGGCTGCAGTCCCTCCACACATGGTACTTTACTCACCAAAAACACTTCACCAAAGGCCCATGTTTAAACGGAGCTCTTTCCTGTGAAAAGTGTGGGTTATTAAATGCAAAAAGGTCATCTGTCAAATTCTGGATGCATTTTCCTATCATGATGGACAAAATTATTCGCTCCGTTTCAAAACCCAGAGAGCTGCCTTGCCATCTACTGTCTACATAGGGAACGTCTTTCCTGAAACGGCAACTGATTTGGAATGCTCCACTTTTGTATATTAATAAACAGCATTTTACTAATGAATTGCAATGCATATTGGGAATGCTTTCACCCGAAAAAAATAAAATAAAATAAAATCTATACATTACAAAAATGTATTCCAAAACAAAACTTTTGGTGATCCTTAAAAGCGCTCTCTAGGTTTTGGTGGTACAGATCCCAACTGAAATGAAGAATCTTTGTTAAAGGGAAAAAAAATGGGGGATTTTCCCTGGAGGAAACCTTTTAAACACATCTTACCCTCAAACATAAATCCCCAGGTCGTCAGGAAGACCAAATCTCGGCTGTTTAGGGTAACGAAGCATATTTATCCTCTTGTGGTCTTTCCCTGCATATCAAAGGCTGCGAAATGGCTGACGAATTCAGTATTTACATTTGATTTGCTGATTTGTACATATCAATAATGGATGTACACGACTGCATGTTTATAGAGCGTGGAGCCAAACTCTTTCATTGCAGTAATTTCTGGTGCACCTCACCTGAACTGCTTTGTGAGACTGAAAATTATGGTTAGGGCTCCGGTGTCTGCTTACATGGGTCATTTAGACTAGTTCACCAAATCAAAGAAAAGTCTGTATCCATTTGTCTGGCCTCAGAGACCCCCGTATGCTGAAAGACATCCAGAAACACAAGCCATACCACAAACTACATAAGTCAAAGCTTAAGACAGTGTCGCTCCATTGTATTTGGCCATGTACGTTATCCTTGACCACCTACGGTGCCTAGTCATCACAGAGAATATTTGTCTGCAGACTTATTTATTGCTGTTTGTTAAGTCTTCAAGTGTAGTGTGCATCATTCCTGAAGAGTTAAGCTGTTACAGGTGAAAAAACAAAAACAAAAAAAAAACAATCCCAGTTGCACACTGACCCAAATCTAGAGACTTGTCGTTAGACCAGTAAACAACTTGTTGCCATATTTTCCCTGCATTTGCTAGATCAGCATTAATGCGCATGACGAACCAGCCTGCTGGTCAAAGTTTGCTGATCCAGCAAAAGCTCCCCTCGGGAAATGAAGCACTTTGGTGGAGACATCTAATATGTGTCTAAATCAGGATCAAACCACATATTTAAGCAGTGAATGTGCCAATAGCCCAGCCCAGCTAATATCTTTAATGAGTCTTTCTCCTATTGTCGAAGTGCAAACCCAACCCAACCTTGGCTGCCAGTTAAAAGCAGGATTACTCAACTAATCCCTGGAGAAGTGTTGGGCCGCCCTCCCCCGTCTTCTTCAGCTGGAGTTTTTTTACAGGTGTCTGCCTGCATTTGCATTGATGTAGACCTTAAACTTGGAGCACATCATGTAACGTTTACAAAGAAAACCACAATGCGTGTTGGGGAAATCTAGGATCTTGCTGACGTTGCAAAAACTACTTAGTCATTGCACAATGTCTGATGAAATTTGGAGAAGGGCTACACTTAGCACAAAGTATTAAGCACATAAGTACTAAGATGGTAACTATAAACTCTTTATGGTCAGAACATGACAAACACTTGTTTCACTTTTTTTTTTTTATTATTTACACTTTTCCAGTCATTTTTCCTTAAAATAAATATCTTAATAGAAAAATTCATTATTTAGTTTCTGCATGTTTTAATGAGTGCTATCGTTTCAAATCACGAAACAGGTCTGTGTTGCCTGATTTTGATGACGTGTATCTTCAGCACAGTTTGCAGTGCAGGCTGCAATATTAATAATGTTACATTTTTCTCTCTTAGAAATGCTCATTTGACAGTAGCTTTAGTTGACAGTAGTAGTAGCTTGAGTTAGGATGCAAATGTACATTTATGTTCATTAACAAAAACAGTAACATCTGTAAAAACTGTAACCATTTTTTATACAGTGAAATTTAATTATTGTAACTGTTTGAGTTTTATTAGAATTAATCATTGGTTTTCCATAGTAGCATACATTTAGATCATGCAACCACAGTTAAAACCACACATAAAGCACCTCAATACCATGGGGAAACATCTAACTATATGGTTTCTAGGTATTTAATTAAAAAACAGTAGTCTAAATAAATTTTGTATAAATGTACACTATTTAAATTAATCAGAAAAAATACTGTATACTGTAGTATTCCATTACTTCTAATACATTTAATTAATGTCTACATTAATATCATAAAATGTTATATATCCCACATTTCTGCCACAATACCATTGTGCAGTTTGTGTTACTACAGTAAATCCATGGTAAATGATGGCAATTTGTAGACTGAAAAGCCTTCTGACTGCATCGTTGCACACAGTGTTTCTACTGTTTGTCAGCGCGGTTTCATCTGGCTTTAAACTAGTTTAAATCAGCAACTTATGTTCTTCGTTGAATTCAAGCGCTTAAGCAGATAAATGGATATTCGGTCCGTGTGGCATGATTGAAATGAGTACATTTACATTTTACATTTATGCATTTAGCAGACGCTTTTATCCAAAGCGACTAACATTGCATTCGAGTAGCATGGTTTCGTTCTGCTGTTGCCGCATAAACAAATCAAACATGTTTATTACTAAAACATGTTAATATGGCCACCGAAATGAATATGTATTATGATTCAGCTATGTAAGACAGGCCTATCACTGTTGGACAGCTTCCAGAACCCCAAAGGCACAGAAAACTGATTTTCCACATGCTTAGAGAAAAGTCATGAACTAATACCCTTTCTGTCCAATGTCCTTCAATCCAGTTCCTGAACTGCTCTTAGGGATGGAAACTGTACTTCAACATATAACCTGTTGCGTTTTTTACGATCTCCGCGGGCAGTATGATACATTACCTGGGTCTGCTCTGAGTATTTGATAATAGCATCTGTGCTCGTGTGCATAAGTGCTCGGGTTCGTACTGTAGGTCTATGAGCGTACCACATATGTGTATGATTTAAGACCTGATGAAAGCAAGCCAAGAGCAAACTTGATATTATCATCAGCGTCGTGACCAGCTTGACTCACTCCACTGAGCCGCGGCATCAAAAAGCGCCGCATTGGCCTAAATATCAGTTAAATTCTGTTTCCGCATACTTGCGATGAAATAAAAGCATGTTATTCACGACCTGCTCGAGTGCAAGCATTAATGCATGAATATGACTATTCCTACACTGCGAAAACATTAAGTATAAATGGTTCAGAGCTAGTCTCAACACTTTAGGCATGAAATGAGGTGTATTTACATTCAATGTTTGTGTTGAGCAAATTGAACAATTGAGTTTAATTGGCGAACACATGTTGTCTAATGCTAAATGCACCATACCGAGACAATTATGAGTGTTGCGGACATTAACGGCCTTCTGAGGCTCTACAATCTGGATGCTTTCCACATTTTTTTTAAGGGTAAGTAAATTCACCGTCCAGCATTGCAACTCTTGAGGGCTAAAGGCTTCTTCATCGGACAGGTCACGTGGGAATTCAGCACAGGTGGTTTACATTTTCACCCTCATCTGGAGAATACGTGCTCCTGCGTTCAGACTTCCCTCTCTCTCCTCATCCTTCTTTCCTTCACTCTTCCCTCAGTCTTACCAGCAGTCGCCTGGTGGTGCAGGACACCTACTTATTGATTTATCTCATATCCTCACCTGTGTTGTCGGGTTGTAAAAGGCCATTGAGCTGCAGATAATCTGGGATGGATGAGAATGAGATCACTGAGCAAATTAATTGACTTACTTTAAGGGTTTTGGGTTCAGCTTTTACCTGGAAAAGAACCTGGCAGGACTTTATGTGCACTGTTAGCATTCTCCCTCCAAACCTATTAAACTGTGGTTCATTTTTTAAACAAATTATTTAAAAACACAAATTAGATTTTTTTTGAGATTTATGTTCCTCCATTGAAAGTCCAGGTAAACAAAAATTTGAAGACCTAAAAGGGCCAAAAAAGGGGCATAAAACAAATCCATATTAATACAACCAGTTTGTGTGACCAAGTACAGATGGTGGGGCTGTGTTTGGGAAACATGTTTGGACAAAATTTGCAAATCCATTCGGTGCAGGTACAGAAATTACACCCATCACCATTATAAAAGGAGAATCATATGCAATGTCGAAACCTTCAACCAAAACCAGTCACCAAAAAATTACAATGGAAACACTTGGTGCCACAATTACATGTAGAACTTTAAGAAGTTTGCATGAGCACATGTGCAAGTGATATTAGTTAATTCTGTTGACGGGGAAATCTTAGTCAGTACATGCGATGAAAGAAATGGAAAAGCCTACAGGATGTCCATTTTTTCCATAATATTATTCCCAGTTTAGATCCACAATATTCTACAGAACCGTTTCTCCACACCTGTAAAGAAAGAGAGAACAATGTTATTATAATCAATAATAGTACAATACAATCAGTCATGCTGTGAAGTGACCGCTGGTTTATTTACAGTCAACTGAGTGCTGAGACAATGATTCAAATATGCGAATGAAGAGAAATAATTAGTATCAGATCTTTTACTTACCTCCAACCAGGGACCAGAAAACTGCACACAGCTTCACCCCCAGAAACTCTCACGGTCACGGTGGCCACACAGCACCTCGGCCCCGCAGATGGAAGCTCTTGGCCCACCTGAGTGGGACATCACATCTGGTTTGAATTATTGCCATGGATCATGGGTCCCAATGTGGCTCACATTAGGAAAAGCCACGGCGCTGCCCGGTCGGAAATTGATTCCTATTCTGTGCAGGATGATCTAATTACCCGACAATTCTTCAGTTACAAAGGCTCAACCAATAACATCCCACAAACTCCCCCGCAACCACAGACGCCTCCCCTGTGTTTGCTCAAGACGCCGTCGACTCGCCATTACACACACACACTCCCCCTCAACTTATCTGTGCAAATTAGTGTTTCTGCAGTGAGATTTGACGTGACCACAGACACATTGATTGAGTTTTTGTGTGCACTAATCTGAAATTCATGAGAAATCTGGTTTTACTTAGTTTACGTGGTCATTAGACAGATAGATAGAATGCTAAAAACTACTGATAGAACAAATGATAGAATTAACAAATAATAGGACAAAGACAGAACAAACAACAGAACATATTGTTAACAAATCAGACACCTAATATGAAAACAATGGGTCTCAATTTCTAATAATTGTGTGGATTGTTTCGTATTTGTAAGCACAGGACCTTCAAAAAAAGGGCTTTCCACACATGATTTTCTTACAGTGCTCTAGCCTATTGAAACTTGTTTCCGCCACAGAATAAAACATTTTAAAAAATAATTGCGACTTTTTATCTCATAATTGTGAGTTTACATTTTGCAATTCTGACTGTTTGAGTGATGAAATTAAATATGTATTATTTAATAATTTTATTAGCCTATATAATTTATACATGGATTATATAATACAGTTAATGCAACATACTTTAATGTAGGCTAATTATAGTGACGTTAGGATGAAATATGACTTCTTAACAATACAGAATAAGTGCTTATTGTGTACGTGTGGTTTCAGTTGTTCCTATGTTTTTTGTAAATTTAGAATCAATTTTATAATAAAATTTAATTAGTGCAAAATTAGCGTATGCACAAATTAGTGCATACGCATGCTTAGTGAATGAGACCCAATGTTACTCTGGGGAAAAAAAGAAACTGCCTCATTATTGCCACTAAAGTACAGTAACAATCAACTGAAATAAATATTTAAATACTGTAAATGTATATTATAGTACTTTAAACCTCTAAATGAAGTCAACAAACTCAATGACCCGAGTGCAGTGTGATTTCAATGTCAAGAGTGCTTCCAATCTTAATGAAATCTGATGCAATTTGCGTAATTTGCCTGTTCAGCTGGAGTGTGTGTGACGTTGGGAATTCTGTGTGTGCCCTTCAGATTTCCGAAATGATCCCTAATGCCGTTTTATCAGGTAGGCCTAATGAAAGTATCAGTGCTGTATCCTGACCCTGGGGACATTTGAAAGAGCCCATTCCCTCAGATAGCAGGGCTGTAATGGCTGAAGCTGATGTTATCTTGAGGAACCCACAGGAAGGAACAAAGACGGACACACACTCATTCGCTGTTCTCATTCTGTGTTTGATAGGCCTCCTTTCCATATGTGGCATCCCTGCCAGATACTACCTAAAATGGGTAAACCTCTTGCCTACTTGTAAAAAGTAATGCATAGCATGCAAACTGACTTTATATGGGCTTCATGTGTCTTCAGAACTCTTGGAACACTTAAGATCCTGATATACTACAGGCAAGATCGAAGAACATTCTGTTCAGTTACTTCTTTTCAGAGGTTCTTTGCAGAAAAGTGTGCTCTCCAGCTCGTAACCACCTTCAAACTACTATTGGTTCGTGGCGATGACATAATAGGTAGACATGGCCCTGGGGCTCCGCCTTCTTTCACATTCATTTCTTCTGTTCAGTCCGTCAAGGCCAAAACAAAGTTCGTTTCGGGAGTTTGAAACAGTCTGCCAAAAAAAACTTCCCACAAAAATTTGCTCTCCGAATCCTAAACACAAATTACTATTGGTCCATGGTAATGATGTAACTGGTAGGTGTGGCTCTGGGGCTCCGCCTTCTTTCTCATGGAAATCTTCTCTGGTTTATTTCAGTCTGCCAATGAGAGATGAGAGTAAAAACACACTTGGAGCTGCTTTATAATAGAAATTGAAGTTGTAATTCTAAGTGACACGGACACTCTTCAAATTTCTTTTTACCCCTAAACAAAAAAACAAAAAAAGATCTTTGCTGTAAGTAAATCAGGACCTCAAGGTTCAAAACACTGTATGCAAATATGTAACCACAAATGCTTCAAGCTATTCAAGCTTGATGAATAATTGGACTTGTAATGCACTGGCCAAAGTTTTCTCCCTTCCTCCTGTCACTTTATCTGTGAGGTGCCTCAACAAACAGCAGATAAGCGTCTCCCGAGAGCACCTTTCCTTCTGGGAGAACTCCCTGACCCAGTCGCGGTGGGTCGTCGCATGCGCTCCGAATGCTGATAAGTTTCCCATTCATCTCGTCTGCCCCCCTGCTGGCCCACACCTCTCTTTCACTTCATATTTTCGTGTGGTTCCATTGACTTTCTCCTCCTTTCAGACCGTCTTTAATCCCGGGCTCAGTGTCCAGCTAGGCCCTCCACAGAGCTGTCTTTATTCGGAGCTTATTGCGCGTCCGCTGGCTGGTTTATCTCCGGCCCGCAGAGAATCTTTTCAGGCCTCCTCTTAATGACCTGGGGACGCTCACATGCTCGGCTTCCCAGGACTGCAATAACCCGATGATGCCAGGGAGGAAAAAGACAGGGAGAAGGGAATTAAAAAGATAGGGGTTGACAATCTTGCTTTGGGAGAGAGTGTGTGCGCTTAAAGGAATAGTTCACCCAAAAAGTTGCTAAAAGTGACTATGAATGTCAAACTCCAACTGTTGAACTGTTGTTGTCAGGAAAAGAGCTGCACGCAGATTTGCAAGTCTGAATTGCGAGCAATAAACTCAGAAATGCAAGACACAATGTCAGAATTGTGAGTTTCTATCTTGCAATTCTGACATTATATCCGAGTTTATTTTTCACAATTCAGACTTGCAAATCTGCATGCAGCAAGAAAGTCAGGATATAACTCAGAATCCTGAATATATCTCATACAGTATTTGCATGTTATAAACTCAGAATTGTTAGATAAAACTTTAAGTTTTAATTCCAGTATTTTTAATTCCATGGCAGAAATAAGCTTCCATATTTAAATGTATGCATTTTTTCCAAAGCAACTTGCATTGCATTTTACATTGCATACACTTTATCAGTTCATGCATTCCCTGGGAATCGAACCCTTAGTATTGCCAGTGCCATGCTCTACTACTTGAGCCACAGGAAATATTTGGGTTTCAAAACAACAAGAGGGTTAGTAAATAAGGACATATTTGAATTAGTGCGATGCATGGAAAAGAGACCCACTGTAATCTCCATTCTCACCTTCAGACGTCAGAACCGCAGCGAGTCCAGGAAGGTGAAGGAGGTGCAGACGGGCTCCGGCAGCATTCCAAAGGGCCCACGGGGGTCGGTGGCGTCAGGATTGGGATGGCCGACAGTCAGCTGAACGGTTGCATAACACGCTATTACAGTGATGTGGTAATTCTGTGCTTGCTACCGCAGGATTCTGAGGGTTAGACAGGACATTTTATTCCTTGAAGCTCCACGTGGGAACAAGCGAGCTGCTGCTATATTTGTCCTCGTCAGTGACCGCATCAAGCCATGCGATGTAAGGGGCCAACAATGAGTCCTTTCACACAGCATGTGTGCTATGCATGTTATGTGATCTGCTAGGAGAGGGTTACTAAAAATCTAAATTATATAAATAACAGGCTTTGGGTGCATTATCCCTCAATGACAAGTGTTTCTGATCCAGCAAGCAATGGCCTTGAAGTTAGCTCTATCTTTTTGGAGATGTCCTAAAAGAAGAAACTGTTTGTAATGCTACCAAACAGTTGCACTAAAAGTATTTTACAGTTGGTTTCGTGTTACACTTTCTACACTGCAAGAAAACAATGCATTGCAACAATACTAGACCATTCTGTCATAATCAGCAATCTTGTCCACACTTCAGGCTAGAGCTGCAATGAAAAAATTATTAACAATGCTGTCTGTACAAGTGATCAACCACATCATTGACCTCATGTAGACAGCTTTAATAATTATACTGTATTTAGCAGTCTAGTTTGGTTGCATTGTGATGTTTAGTATAATAACATTAAGAATAATAAACTCTATACGAAAGACAGTTTAAGAGTTACGTGTGTGTATAAAATGAGTGATAATTTAGCATGTCAGATGCATTAACACCCAATGACGACAAGTGCTTTTGTGATTGTGCTTCTGACCAAGCAAATAATGCAATGCAACAAAACTGGAATGCATCTATTATAATTAGCAATGTTTTCACATCAAGTAAGCGCCACAAAACTTGTTCTCAGTACAATCCATGATGCTGTCAACACTACATGTGAGCAACTTCATTAACCGCGTATTGCTTTGTTGCTGCTGTTTTGCATTGCATTGCATTGTGACGTGCACTTACAGTTTAACCAGTGTTAAAACGTAATGGTAGTTTACTTAAGAATAATAGCACTTAATATGATAGATAGTTTGGTGTGTGTATATAAAATGACGACAAGAACTTAGTAGCAGTTTAGCAAAAGCTTCAGATGTGTTATGACTTTCCTTCAACAGTTGGTAAAGAAATAAAAAGCAAATATTGCAACAACAAAACTAGAATGCATCTAGTATAATTAGCAATGTTATCCACACTTCAAGCGAATGTCACAAAGCAACAAAACTTTGCAAACAAAACCTTCCTGAAAGCTCATTTTTTGTGATATCAATCTCAAATTCGGAACACTTTCTCATATTTATGTTTTGGTTTCTTAGCAGTTTTAGAGTCCAACATGTTTTGTAAAATAATAATTTTATCTAAAATAACGAAATGTAAATGTTTGCATTTTACATTTTCAGAAACTTAAACTTCTTTAAATTTAAACTACCTTTTTTTATTTCAATTTTATAACTTCTGCCAAGCGTCTTTTAAAAAGAAGACTAAACTTAAGTCTGTGCTCAAAAGCATTCAAGATTTACAACAATTCAAGTTGTAGAATTTTCAGGTCTATGCACAAAAAGTGGGAACAGGTTAATTTAAGATTAATAGCACTCTGTATGATAGATGGTTAGGTAAACATGAGTTTGTGTGCATAAAATGAGAAGACTCCATTTCCGTCACTGAATAAACATTTAAAAAGGTAATTGCAATTCTGAGCATTTTCTCAGAATTGCGTGATATAAATTCTCAATTTTGAGTTACAAAGACAGAATTGTGAGATACAAACTTGCTATTGCGAGAAAAAGTCAGAATTACGATATTTACCCCCGGTTTCACAAACAAGGCTTAAGCCTAGTCCTACACTAAAATGTAAGTCTGAGCTGTTTCAACTGAAAAAAACTTGCCCTGACTGATCTTAAAATATATCAGTCACTTGGTTTTGTCTTTAAATGCACACCAGTAATGTTTTTTTTTCTAAGGCATGTTTATAAAAACTACTTAAATGTCCTAATTAAACTATGGCCTAATCCTGGCTTAATCTAAGCCCTGTCTGTGAAACCGAGCAAATAACTCAAAATTGCAAGAAAAAAGGTTAGAATATAAGCTCAAATCTTTTTTTTCTCAGAACTGCGAGTTTATATCTCACAATTCTGACTAATTTGCAATTGTGTGTTATGAAGTCAGAATTGCGAGAAAAAGTCGCATTTGTGAGTTTATATCTCATAATTCTGAGATAAGTCAAAATTGTGACATTAAAAAGTCACCATTACTTTTAAAAACTAAACGTATTAATTGGCGGAAATGGGCATCTATAGACTCCAGTGCCAATTTAGCATGTCCAATGCATTTCATTGCAAATTCAGAAAACACATAGCTGATTCACAGCAGTACAGAATGACAAGCAGAAAACAGCAATAAATCTAATAACATTTTTGAGTCCGAGTTCGACTCCAGATGCCTGCAGCTGCAAAACAAACCCACACAATGAAGAAGAGAACGCACGCTGTCACCCAGCATGACTGGGAGCAATGTTTGGAAAGCTGTTTGTGTCTCTACAGTCCCAAAATACTGAGACAAAAGCCTGTGCTATCTGAAAGATCTCACAGCGTACAAAGAACTTCCCCGTTAGACCTTAAAGTCTTTGTTTTTCCCAACTCAAATCACAGTTTAATGACCATTTTGTCCTTCTCACTGCAAAGAACAAGAACGTAAGAGATACAAAGAGTGTCAACAATCAGAATTGCATCTTTACAATGTGAGCCCAAAGTTTAATACTTACTGCATTCAAGAAAGTTACACAGAGGTCATTAGAGGACAAAAATGTCAGTCCCCCCCCCGGCAAAAAAAATATATATATTGGACCTCTTCATGTGGTCTTTACAGCATCAGTCATTCAGCTTTAAGCCACAGCTCTAATTAGCCACTGATAATTGGTAGGAGTCTATTGACGGAGAGATTTGGGCTTGTGTTCGGCGTTTTTCTCTCTCTCCACAGCGACACATTTAGGCTGCTTATCTGCATCAGTGCTTTCATTTGCTATTAAACTCAAGTAACAAGAAGCCTCTGATTCCAAATGAGCTGGGATCACTCGAGGACTACTGCTGTGACTTTTCAAGCAGTGCAGCAAAACAAGACGTGCAGCGCACTTAGCAAAAGAAAGATGTCATTCAGATGCATCTCAAAGACCAAATGTCAAAGAGACCAAGAAACAGTCGATGCATTCCCTGTTGGAAGTTGGGCAGGACATATAAAAAAAGGCCTCAAAAAACATAAATTAGGCCAGAAAATATGCAAGCACATAAATGCAGATTGTCTAAGTTTAGACAGAATTTTAACGCAGCACAAAAGTATTTACATAGAAATCTTAATCAAAGGAATATGTTCATGTTGTTCATGCACAGATAATAGACATTTTAAATTAAGGGCTCATTTATGCCATTTTATTTCCAAAAAAAAACAAAGTTGACCAGTCATTATTTTTTAATTTTATATATTTTCAGTTTTAATTTTAGTAATTTTATTATGTGCTTTTGTCATTTTTGGCCTTTGTTTGTGTGTGTGTTTTAAATATTTCTATTTAACTTTATTTTTATTTTAGTTTTAGTAATTTTTGAACTTTTTATTATAACATTGCATTTAGTTGTGAAGGAAACATCTAATTTTAATTTAAGTTTTTAATTTAATTTTAAGTTTATTTTTTAAGTTTAGGTTGTTTATTCAATATGTATATTTTATTTCATTTCAGTTTTGTTTTATTTCAACCGTTTTAATTTTAGTTAACAATAAAAATTGCGTCCAATTTCTGAATCCGAAACCAAAGCTGGCCAGTGTAATTTTACTATTATATTATTTCTAATTAGAATTTATTTGTATATTTTCAGTTCATTTTAACTTCAGTTCATATTTTGTAATTTTATTATGTTCTTTTGTTTGTGTTTTTATATTTCTATAGCTTTAATTTATTTTTACTTTAGTTTTAGTTATACTAATTTGAATACTTCAACTTAATTTTAAAAAAACTTTGTTTTTAATTGAATTGTTTCCTTGGCAACTTAATGAAGTAAGTTTAAGTTGTTAATCTAATATTTGTATTTTTATTTCAACGTTATTTAAATTAACAAAAACTATTTTCCAATTAGTTTTAAGTTTAGTTTTAGATAACAATAAGCTGCTGTTACTAAACTTCATTAAGAAAACCTACTGAAACAATATCTTATATATTTCAACAATGCAGAAACACTTGATGAATGATTTCAAAATTGCACTGCTGAGGAACAGTGTGTGTGTGTGTGTGTGTGTGTGTGTGCATGTCGAGACACCACTTTGTGCAAATATCCACATAGTGTCCGGGATCTGCTTTCTATTTGTGTTGACAACATGAAACTTCATTCAAAGAACAAAGAACAATAAAATAGAGACAGGCAGAGAGGGAGGGAGGCTGTTTTGATATCCACTGATTTTAATTACCCAATCTAAACGGGGGGAATTCCATAAAGTGATGAATTACAAGATAAAGTGGAAAGTGGTTTCAAACCTCCATCAGGGATGCGCGGACATTCCCGTCGTCTCTGGCTGGCATGGCGTCACTTATTCCATCGGAAAAAACAATGGAACGGAGCCAAAGTTTGTAATCCTGCTTGAGTAGGTGTTTGAGGAACAAAGACAGACACCAGAGATCATCTGCAGCAGGAGCTTCATCACAAACATCACAGAAACACAGCAGACGCTTCTCAGTGGGAAGCCTGCTGATCTGTTCCTAAACCTAGTGAACCGCCATGATGTCTATATAGGGAACTACTGTACCTGCTAAGGTAACATCCTGACTCAAAAGTGAAGTACTCTACAACAACATCATGCAAAGTGCACAAGTGACTCAAATTGCTCTCTGATTTATATTAACATGCATTTAAAATAATATACACAAATATTGAGTACAATAGTCATTTAAAATAAGATTAAACCATTTTTACTGATTTTTTCCATTTTTTTGCCTTCTTCACAAATTTGTAATGAGAAGCGCTTATAAATGGCTGCTGTCGACGTATTTGTGACAAAATAAAAACCGCATTGTTTAATGTTTTAGAAAATAAAATTTAGATAAGAAAAACTAAACTTAAGACCATAAATATTACTATTGTAATTGTAAAGTTGTACTGTAAAATAAAAGTATTATTATTAATAGTACAGTTGTATTGTAAAATAAAAGTATTATTATTATTATTATTATTATTATTATTATTATCATTATTTTTCTTAAATACTAACTTTTTTATTCCAAAGTGAAACATTATACTAGTATTTTTGCTGTGGTAATAATAATGATCACAAGTAATAATAATAATAATAATAATTATTATTATTATTATTATTATATTGATATAAAAAATAAATTAAAAAAAAAATCACAAAATTGTGAGCCAAATTGTCCAGTCCTACAAACAAGCACAGCAAACCTGAAGCTTTTTTTCTTTTTTTAATTTTTGCATTTTAAAATCAGAATTGCAATTTTATTTCCAGAAAAAGAAGCCAATACACTGAAAAAAAAAAATATTCATTGAATTTACTAATTTTTTTAAGGTAAGTGGTTGCAATCAATTTATTTTAGCTACATTTAAAAAAAACTTTTTTTTTTCTGAAAGTTAGTCAACTAAATTTGTTTATTTAAATGTAGCTAAAATAAATTGATTGCAACCACTTACCTTAAAAAAAAAAAAAAAAAAAAAAAAAAAAAAAATATATAATTTTTTTCAGTTTACATTTATTTCCCAAAACAGCCCTAGCACATATGATGTCTAGATAGGCAACTTGCTAAGTTTTGGAACAAAGCCTATGTCTGTGTGTCGCTCAAGGCCAAACATTGATTAGTATTATTAATAATATCATATTGATATGCAAATCACAAAATTTTGAGCCAAATTGTACAGCCCTACAAAAAAGTACAGCAAACATGAAGCTATTTTTTTAAATTCACATTTAAAATTGCAATTGCATTTTTATTTAGGAAAAAAATAAAAATCGCACAACCCTAGCACACATGATGCCCAGACAGGCAGCTCACTAGGTTTTGGAACAAAGCTTATTTTTGTGTGTGTATGAGTGCATGTGTCGCTCAAGGCCAAGCATGCAGTCACGTCTGGAGGTTAGAGTGTAATTAGGGCCCAAGCCAGTAAGGCGCAGGGCCCTATTGATTTCCAAAGGATTATTATTTTTTTTTTTTTTTTTTTTTTTTTTTTATTTTTTATTCAACCATCCGGGTACTTTTGGGGGCCTTAACATGCTCAAAAACTCTTGAAAATTCGCACGCACGTTGGAATCTGTTGGCGTCCGGACGCAACAGAGGCTGGGACCCGGGCGCGGCACAGGGGCTCTACGGCGCCCCCTAGAACACAGTTTGAAAACTTGATGTATAGCTCACACATGCTTGCACGTATTCATATAAAACTCGGTACACATATAGATCTCATTGAGCCGAACAAATTTCACACTGCATGTCATTGGCTCCGCCCAACAGGAAGTCGGCTATTCAGGGCTGTTTAAAAAACCATGCTCTGGAATTTGATATACTCCTCTGAAGATTACCACCCGATTGCCACCAAACTCGGTGAACATGATCTCAAGGCATTGGGGACGCAAAATTGCCAGGATATTTTTGATATCTCGAACGGTTTGCCCGTGGCGAGGCGATGAATTTATGGCGAAAAATGAGAGACAGGAAGCGTCTAATAACATCCACATACATTGTCTGATTTTGATCAAACTTCAGGGTTTTGTTCGTTGTTTGATGCCGAGCGCATAGATGTGACTATTAGGAGTCAAAGTTATAGCGCCACCAACTGGCAGCAGGAAGTGTGTCATTTTCAAAATGCTTTGAATTCAGCATCTTATTTTTAATCGATTTGCTTCAAACTTCATCAGAATAATGTCAAAGCACGGCCGATGTAAAACTGTGAAGGGAATATTGATATCTATAATACTGTTGCCATGGCAACGTTTCAAACTTGAAAATTTGTTTTTGGTGATTTTGAAGCAGATAACATGTTTAGAATGTCATGAAACTCAACACACATATGAGTATTAATGATAGTTAGACACTGGAAAAAGCTCATAAACGGGCGTGGAAGAGGCGCTCTATAGCGCCACCTTTTGTCAAAAATGGGGGGGTTAGTTTTAGCTACAGACACCAAACTCGGTACATAAATTGTTCTATTCAAGCCGGACAACTTTCTAATTTACACTCATTAGCTACGACCAACAGGAAGCCAGCTATCTTTTTTTTTAATTTAATTTTCGGGGAATATCAAGCTGTAAACAAATTGATACTCCTCCAAGCAGAAACAAGTAGTTCACACCAAACTTTGTCAACATGATGCCAATATACTGAAGATGCTAAATTGCTAACGGATTTAGGATATCTTGAACGGTGTATTAATGGTGATTTGTTAAAGTTACAGTAAAAAGGAGAGCAGTTCTTTTCTTATCTTTAAAGTGCAGCTTCCAAACACTTCAAAACTTTTTACATACATAGAGCAAGTCATTCTGAAGAAGTATGATTAGTTTCATGACTTTACAAAAGGTCTATGAATAACAGAAAATTAATAAACTATCAAGACATTTGATCACACTGGCTCTGTGTATGTGGGGGGATGGGTGAGTCTGTGTTAAGTGTTAGTGTGAGGAGGGGGGTGAGAGACCCAGAGAGAGAGAGACAGAGAGAGAGAGAGAGAGAGAGACAGAGAAAGAGAGAGAGAGAGAGAGACAGAGAGAGAGAGAGAGAGAGAGAGACAGAGAGAGAGAGAGAGAGACACAGAGAGAGACAGAGAGAGAGAGAGAGACAGAGAGAGAGAGAGAGACTTTTAAACATCTCTTTAATCACTAGAAAAAATAATTCAGTATTTATTTATGTAATTATTTATTTTATTTTATTTTATTTATTAAATTATTCTTTTTTATTATTATTTTTTTTTGCATTAAAGCTTAAGAAATCTCCTACGCCTTATCTTTATCTGTCAGTCTTGGGGACAAAAAATAAATAAAAATAAAAATCCAAGAACCAGTTAATTTGTTAGTTTATTAAAGTTACAATAATAAAGAGAGCAGTTATTTTCTTATATCTTTAAAGTGCAGCTTCCAAACACTTCAACACTTTTTACATACATAGAGCAAGTCATTCTGAAGAAGTATGGTTAGTTTCATGACTTTACAAAAGGTCTATGAATAATAGAAAATTAAAAAATCTAGCAGACAACTGATCTGTGTGCACTGTGTGTGTATGTGCGTGTGTGTGTGTGTGTGTGGATGGGTGTGTCTCTGTGTGTTGAGTGTGGAAGTGAGGAGCTGGGTGAGGGGGTGGGAGAGAGAGAGAGAGAGAGAGAGAGAGGTAACACTTCATAATGATTGCACACTATGAATCATTAGGTAAGCATTAGTAAATAGTTAGTTCATCCTTTATAAAGCATTGCCCCAATATTAATATTCATTAGTAAGTAGTTTATAAATACAGCTATAAATGCCTTGTTCTTTACTTATTAGGCATATCTATTACAAAGGAGATTTAAAGGCTCAGTTATCTTCCTAACACAAAAAATAAACAAACACAACACAGAGGGATACAACACATACATATTTTTTTCAAGATACAAAAAATGAAACTGTACACTTGAAATTTTTATTTTAGTTTATTTTTTACAATGAAATTTCAGAGGTTTAGATTTCATTTTTTATCAAGTGTACAGATGTAGGGTTTCATTTTTTGCATCTTGAAAAAAATATTTGTGTTCTGTATCCCTCTGTGTTGTGTTTGTTTAACTTTTCTGTTTGGGAGATAAATGAGTCTTTTAATCTGGGCAGTCAGGGGCAGCAGGGCCTTCTCTGCTGGCCTTATAAAAAAATAAAATAGTGTGAAAAAATGTTTTTATTGATTATTTGGGTATCATTTTCATTTGTGTAATGTCTACAAAATTGCCTATGATTAGTTTAGTTGAGGTTGAACTGGAATATCCTACATAAAAAAGTCTGAGGCCAGCACTACAGATAGTGCTACCCTTTTGTTGAAAGACGTCACATCTGATTTGTTACGAGCATTAGTGACAGAATCATCAACCAATCAAATTTTGACGTTTAATGACAGCCCGCCCTCTGGGTCTAGCTACGTGCCCAGTGCTACCCCTTGTGTTAAACCGCCCATCTAGTCAGGGATTTCCAGAGATGGTCCTCACTGCAGAACACAAGATCCAGGGGGTGTGGCTGGATCACTCCTCCCACCTTACATACACCTAAACCTACCATCTCCACCTACATTGTCTGATTTTGATCAAACTTCAGGGGTTTGTTTGGTGTATGATGGCGATCGCATAGATGTGACTATCAGAAGTCAAAGTTATAGCGCCACCATCTGGCAGCAGGAAGTGTGTCATTTTCAAAATGCTTTGAATTCAGCGTTTTACTTTTACTCTATTTTTTTCAAACTACATCAGAATAATGTCAAAACACGGCCAATGTAAAAGGAATAGGCCCATATTGAGGGAATATTGATATTTAAAATACTGTTGCCATGGCAACGTGTCAAACTTGAATATTATTTTCCGGTGATTTTGAGGCGGATAACATGCTTAGAATTTCATGAAACTCAACACACATATCAGTATTAATGATAGATAGACACTGGAAAAAGCTCATAAAAGGGCGTGGAAGAGGCACTGCATAGCGCCACCTTTTCAGAACACTTTGGGGGTTAGTTTTAGCTACAGTCACCAAACTTGGTACATATATTGGTCTCATCAAGCTGGACAACCTTCTAATTTACAGTCATTAGTTACAACCAACAGGAAGTCGGCTATTTTGATTTGAATGTGGATATTTGGAAAAAATATGGGTGTGAATTAACGCATACTCCTCAGAGGATTATTATACTGTACACTATACACCAAACTTTGTCTACATGATGCCAAAACATTCACAAACTTAAATTTGTAAACGGATTTTGGATATCTTGAACGGTGTTGCCGTGACAATTTATTAAAGTAACAGTCTTTCACAGTCTTGATGGTTTGGATTAACCCTTTAATTGCTGTATCAATTAAAACCAGACTGCCAGAGGGTTACTGTAAATGCATGTGCTCGCTGTGCCCCTTTTTCGTGATGCCACCGGCGTGGCGGTTACACTGACAGCTTGGGCCCGCCATCGCTGCTTGCAGCTATATTTTCTATTGATGTTCTAAAAGGTGTCATTACCTCATGACCTGTGGAACCTCTCTTAACCTCGTGGGTTGAGGTCAGAGGTCAACCGCTTCACTTTGTAGTGCGAGTGTTGAGCTGGAAGAGCCACAGAACAGAGAGATCACTGATATAAAACTCATATTCAGACGCTGAGTCACACACACACACGTTTAACGTTACTTCTGAGAGACCAAAAACAAGCTTAACCTCCAGAAATGTCCCATGATGCTTCCTGACAGACTAATAACACTAAATACTCTCAGCACTGAGGTAATAACATGACACTTTTATTTATCCAACCTACTATAGTATTACCATAGTGTCCAAACACCATAGAATTACCACAGAATCACGTATAAAAACAATAATAAAATAATAATAATAAAAACAAAGTATAACCACAGTTCTGTGTCCAAATAAACATTTGGTTTTACCACTGTACAATGTAAAGAATGATTTTTCGAAGTTTCCACCATGGAATAAATTAATAAAGTTAATTGTGACTTTTTATCTCACAGTTCTCTTTTTTTCTCAGTTTCTCAAAATTGCGAGATATAAACTCAGAAATGCGAAATGTAATTAAGTATATATATATATATATATATATATATATATATATATATATATATATATATATATATATATATATATATATATATATATATCTCACAATTCTGTGTTTGTCTCGCAATTCTGAGTTTATATCTTGCAATTACCTTTATTATATTTGTATTATGTTATGAAAATAAACTTCAATAATTATTAGTTTTACAAGAAAATACTATCTTAGTCTTTCAACCTCACAATTTCACATTTCATTCAGTGTGTTACTTACCAATTAATTAATTGTGAAATTTACTAGCAATTTCTGAGTGAAAATTGATGCTACACCAAATATTTTTCAGTAAGCAATGTCAAAAAAAAAAAAAAGAGAGAGTTCATAATTGCAATTGGACACCATCTGAGATGATCAGTTAAACATCTAAGATCCGAAAGTCCACAACAAAGTATCATAAAACCCCAAAAATAGTTTGCCAAAGGTCTCAGGTCAGCAGTGAAAGCCTCAGGTGTGTCTTCCTGTTTATCTGTCTCACATCTCACGTTTGTGATCAGGAACGGACGGGACCGAGCAAATAAACCAGATAATATCTACACACCCTCAGTGAAAATGTGGAACGGGAACCTTGGGCCCCGGGACACAGATCCGTCTGGAGACTCGCCTTATCTCCGCTCTAATTGAACACAACTTGTCTTCCTCATGTCATCTGTGTCGGTTCTCTGATCGATATTTCCTCTTTTGAAGTAAGCGCTGAGCTGTTCTGAAAAACAGAAGCTCAGACGCACGCTAAACTGATATAGACGTTTATCAGCCACATATTCATTCTGAGAAAGAGCTAATAATCTGATTTAAAGAACTAGTTCACCCAAAAACACCTTCATGTAGATGTAAATCCAATGTAGCCATATGTTTATATTTGGCATCATTAATGAAAAATAATTGGAGGATAATTAACTCTGCATGCATGCATTAATGTTAACTTTAGATTAAATTTAAGCAAAGCTATATGTACTTTAACCCTCATAACGCATTCAAAATCTGTACACGATCTGTACACCATTTGCACCAGAAGAATCGTTATTTTATAAAAGAGTCATAACTTAATATTTCTCAACTAAAACCATATTGTGTCTTCTAATGTTACCATGTTATTACTTAAGAAATGTAGAAATTCTTTGAAATTTCACATGAATCACACCAAAAATTATACACGAATCACTGTTTAAAATTTATAAGAATATATAATCAGAGTATTAACTAAATTGGAATGAATGGAATTTAATTAAATCATTTTAATTAATTTATATTTAAAATGGTTACATCTCTTAAAAAGATAATTGCAAAAAAATCCGGAAAATAAATAAATAATGTGTATTTTGAGGGTCTTGAAGCATTTGTTCTTTCACTAAAAAATTTAACTTTTTTAAACATAAGTGACCCTGGACCACAAAACCAGTCATAAGGGTCAATTTTCCGAAATTGGGATTTATACATCATCTGGAAGCTGAATAAATAATCTTTCCATTGATGTATGGTTTGTTATGATAGGACAATATTTGTCTGAGATACAAA
This sequence comes from Aspiorhynchus laticeps, assembly GCA_023376895.1. Taxonomy (NCBI): domain Eukaryota; kingdom Metazoa; phylum Chordata; class Actinopteri; order Cypriniformes; family Cyprinidae; genus Aspiorhynchus; species Aspiorhynchus laticeps. The sequence continues at coordinate 29,318,220 of CM041815.1, read as the reverse complement.
TATTTGTAAATCTGGAATCTGAGGGAGCAAAAATATCTAAATATTGAGAAAATCATCTTTAAAGTTGTTCAAATGAAGTTCTTAGCAATGCATATTACTAATCAAAAATTAAGTTTTGATATATTTACGGTAGGAAATTTACAAAATATCTTCATGGAACATGATCTTTACTTAATATCCTAATGATTTTTGGCATAAAAGAAAAATCAATCATTTTGACCCATACAATGTATTGTTGTCTATTGCTACAAATATACCTGTGTTACTTATGACTGCTTTTGTGCTCCAGGCTCACATATTTTAACATTACATAACATTAATACTAACAAACTCTATTAAAATGCTCTTGAATTGCCATTTATAAATGGATGAAACTACAACTACAGATATCCATTTCAGTAAAATTGATATTCACATTGCAGTCAAAATGTGTTGAAATTCAAAAGGGGTTTAATCGATTAATTTGAATGAAAATCTTTAAAGATTTACATAAAGCTTTGGCGGAAGGAAAGATTTTCAGTGAATAGCATCTTAAAGTTTTGAGATCACTAAGCGCACGTTAAAATTATTAGGCTGAATGCTTTAAAACTTCAAAAACAGCATGTCGGCAGCGGTGGAAGATTGCTATGCTGGTAATTGAAGAGTACATCTAAAGAAAGTTCAGTTTTGTAGCTGGATGTGTCACTCAAACAAACACGCCAGCGTGAGCGTCAGGAAAGAGCAGATTACAGGGACGTGGATTATACACCATGAGAAGCACATGCTGCGATGCTTTGACAGTCTGAGCTGTAAATGTTCATCATATAGAGTCTCGTTTACTAAATCGTTTAGCATGTTAAAACTGTTTTAGCCAACTGAAGGGTGAACATGAGCATGCCACTTTATTTTAGCTGATTTATAATCTGTATTTAAGACAAAAAGGGAATAAATGTGCAGATGTTTTTGAATGCGTCTGTTAAGAGGGACTTAAAGTCTGACTTGTTAAATTCTTACGACAGATTAAACAAAAGTTTCCAGTGATGTTTAGATTAGACTTTGATAAACTTTTCTGAAAGAATGAATCTTATGAAGAAATGTTTCACCACAGAAATCAAAAGATAGAAAATTACAAATATCATATTGTCTTGTATACATAAATATATAAAAATAAACAAATTAAAATATTAATACATAAAATAATATAAAAATAAAATTCTTCATGTGAAACCATTTTAATTTTAAAATATATTTATAAAATTATATAAATAATATATTGTAATAAATGTATTAAAAAGATTAAAATATAACAAATTCATTAAAAATTGCATTTTTTCACCATAATACTGTAACAAAAATTGTTTTATTACTAAATATGCATAAATGTCATTCACTATGACAAATACTGCTATGAACTACAAACAGTTTATGCTTAAAATTATATATACTTTTTAAAGCATTACTGTAATAAGCTTTTAAGGTGAAAAATATTAAGTCTCATAAAAATGCCAAACAGGCTGAATTTTATGCAAAATATAATTTTACATTTTCAAATTTATATATATACATATACATATATAATACAAAATATAAATTATCATAATAATAGCATTCTTATCACCATATTACAGTAACAAATTTCTGGACTTTTTGTAGTAAAATGTGCATATATTGAACTATAACATATCTTACTATGATTTACAAATACTTAATAAATAAAACATTAAATACTTTAAGCATTAATGAACTTTATGAGGTAAGGTTAAATTCTCATAAAAAGTAGAAAATAATAAAAAAAAAAAAATAATAATTTACAAATAGGCTTAATTTCCTTAGTAAAATATGACCCTAATATGTTCATGACACTGTTTGTGAGACTCACCCAAGAGCTTGTTCAAATAAAGATCACAGAAAGGTTGAACAAGCATGAGTTTTGCTCATTTGTTCTGTGTGCTCGTGGTGGAATAGTTAACGCTAACAGTAGGAGGTGTATAAACCACTTAAAGATCCGGCGTAGTGGAATAATCAGATTGTGACATTGGCTCTGGTCAGCACTAACGTGGGCCGCTGTGGCTGCTGTGTGGAGCCCGGTATGTTTATAGCAGCAAATGACTCTTAGACGACGGGGCGTCTCCTCAGCTCACTGCCCTCAGCCTTCCGCTCGCTGGGAATTTCTCTCTCACGCTTGTCCACTCCACCTCCTCTGAGAACTACAGAATCCTGGCATTCCATACGGGATACAGCCGGTATCAGAATGACTCAATCAGCACGGATTTCTCCGTAAAGGCCACAGTTCTGCTATTACAAACCAGGCTTATTAAAACTAAAACCAAATTATGCTATTTAGTATTGTCAAAAATCTTCAATTGGAATAAAATAATATCTAAAAAAGTAAACTTTTATTTCAGCTAGTTGCCAAAATTTTATTTTAGATAGTTGCAACATTTCTCATTTTTATTTAGTTTAACGATGTACTTAAAAATAACTAAAACGAAATAAAAATGAATACAAAGATGTAAAAAATAATAATAACAAGGATAGTAAAACTTTAAAAATGAATCAAAACTTTCAAAACTAAAAAAAATGACAAAAGCAAAATTACAAAAAAATAAATAAAACTTTAATAAAAATTAATTTAAAAAAAATGACAACACAGCAAAATTATGAAAACTTTAAAACTTAAATAAAAAATTAATAAAAATATATAGATATTAAACACCAAATAAAATGATTAAAACAAATAAAAATTAATAAAAACTATATAGACAGTAAAAGAACTTGAATAAAATCACAAAATTACTAAAACTTTTACAAAAATGAACAAAAAACTATATAGAAGTTAAAAAAAAAATTAAGAAAACTTTAAAACTTAAAAGATAAATCAAAACTAAATAAACATGACAAAACTGCAAAAATGACAAAAACAAAATTACTAAATCTTTAACTAAAACTTAAATAAAAATTAATTAAAACTATAGACATTAAAAACTAACAAAATGACAAAAACAACAACAAAATTGCTACAATTTTAAAACTTAAGTGAATTAAAACTATTTAGACATCAATTAATGACAAAACTACAAAAGGACTAAAACTTTAACTAAAACTTAAATGAATAAAAAACTACAGCATATAGACAAAAAGTACAAAAACACAACAAAATTCCTAAAACTTAAAAATTAATATGCATTATATTTATCAAAAACTACTACAAAAACAAATTTAACTAAACGAAGGTTAAACTATTAACTACAAGCTAAATGACAAAAAACAAAACTAATTCAAAATAACAAACTGAATGAACAGAGTCTGGATTACATGCTTCACTGCTGTAAGAGTGTTTTTCATTAGCGTGGAGCGCTAACGATGCCACACAAGCTGGCCTGTTGTTTGTGGATCAGGAGACGTGGCATTAGGGTGCAGCGATGTGCTAAAGGTTTAGTGCCACACACCATGATTGAACCCTGTATACCCTCTCTGAGGTGGGCAGAAACCGGTCCGGCTCAGTGTTTGTCTGGATTACGTGCTTGTGCTAGTGCAAAAACCCACTTTAAACTGCTCAAACACTTACACTTAACATTCACATTTGCATAATGCCAACATGTTTGTCTGTATAACAACTAGAGGTTGAGTTTTTGATGGGCGATGTTGATATCTTAAGCAGGAACTTCTTGATTCTGTAATCCTATTATAGTAGTTTTCACAAATAAAGATCAATAAGATTTAATGCATGCCTTTTTACTTTCCCTCTCTCCTTTTCTTGTATATCATTCATACATTTTATATGACAAGTTGTTAATTTTGTAATAAAGTTCAACATATTTTCACTGAAAGCTGAAAGTTTTCTTTTGATATTACTGGTTTTATCTGCCAATCAATTGGTTGTCAGACAGATTTTACAACTTAGTATCTGCAAAACTCCCGTCCGATTAATCGGTTAGTGGCCACATTTTACAACTTAATCATCAGTAAAGCTATTGGTTGATTATTGGTTATTGGCCAGATTTTACAACATATTTATCAGTACCTGCAAAAGTACCGGCCGATTAATTGGTTATTGGCCAGATTTTACAACTTCGTTATCAAATTTGGCAAAATTATTGGTTATTGGCCAGATTTTACAACTGCTGAAAGCTGAACTTTTTCTTTTGATATTACTGGTTTTATCTGCAAATGAATCTGCTGTTGGTCAGACTTTACTACTTTATCAGTATCTGCAAAACTCTGATTAATCAGTTATTGGCCACATTTTACTACTTAATCATCAGTATCTTCCAATCTATTGGCTGATAATTGGATATTGGCCAGATTTTACAACATATTTATCAGTATCTGCAAAACTCCCGGCCGATTAATCGGTTATTGGCCGCATTTTACAACTTAATCATCAGTATCTGGCTGCAAAAGTACCGATTAATGCAGGGCTCTAGACTGCGACCAAAATGGTCGCATTTGCAAGCATTTTTTGAGAGTGTGCGAGTAAAAATTTGACGTGGTCGCACTTGTGCGAGTGCATGGTCTGTGCTGCACCAAAGCGTCTGCCAGCCGCAGCACATTGTAGCAGGAGAAATATTTCACTGATCACGTGAAGAGAGGCGCTTTCAGCGCGAGTGCTTCAGTAGAGCCTGGTTTCACACCGCAGACCAGAGGCAGCGCAGAAGCGGTGTGTATGCAGAGCGGGAGCAGCGTGCGCCCATTGTGCTTTCACTCGCCGCGTCAGCACGAGCGCGAAGGTGCGCGCAACGGAGGATTTGGTTTTCAAACTAAAGTAAAAGACTGCTTCTTAAACCAGAGAAGGTGAACATGTTGGTATGCTTGTAGAGAAAACATGCAAGTCCTGTCAGTGACAGCCAGTTTAGTTTCACTTTGTTTTCGTTTTGAAAAGCTTGTTATCTTTGCTGTTTACCTCACGTTACACTATGGAGGCTTTCCTTATTTTTTTAATATTATTATTTAATCAGTGTTTGCTAAACATTCTGTTATGTATTAGTCGGTATAATACAGAATGTGATGTGTCCTATGCCATACCTCGTCTTATTCGTTTTTGTTAATAAATGTTATGCTAGTTTGTCATTGTAACCTACTGTTTTATTGTTGTTGTGCTTTTTAATTAAGAATAACAATGAATCCATCTTTTGTTTTAGTCTTAAAAAGTGAAAGGTGTATAGATATAAGCAAAACAGACCATTATCTTTTCTTGTAAAGCATGACACCAAGATCTTTTAAGTGAAAGCAAAAAGAGGAATTCCTGTCACAAAATTTAAATCACAAATAATACTGATGAAAAATAACGGGTTGAATGTTGAACACTTTTGTTACCATATAACTATAAACTATGATAAAAGTTCATCAGCATGCATTGAATAATCAATTGTATAAAAAAAAAAATAATTGCGACCAAATGATGTGCTCGTGCGACCAACTGAGAAAGTTAATCACACAAGTGCGACCAGTGGGAAGAATGAGTCTAGAGCCTTGTAATGGGTTAGTGGCCAGATGTTACAACTTAGTTATCAAATTTGGCATAATTATTGGTTATTGGCCAGATTTTACAACTGCTGAAAGCTGAACATTTTCTTTTGATATTACTGGTTTTATCTGCAAATGAATCTGTTGTTGGCCAGATTTTACAACTTAGTTGTCAGTATCAGCACATTTTAATTGAAAGCTATAACTTAATCATTATCTTCAAAAGTACCAACCAATTAATCGGTTATTGGCCAGATTTTACAGCTTAGTTATCAGTATCTGCAAAACTATCGGCTGATTATTGGTTATTAGCCAGATTTCACAAATTTGGTTATCAGTTTCAGCAAAATCCACTATTGACAGAAATAGAAGCCAAACTCCTGACAAAACATCTTCCTTTACTTCATGGCTGAAAGGACAGAAATGTGTAGTAAAATTACTCATTAACTTGCAAAACATACAAATACTGTAGCATACAAATTATGAGTGCATGTCCTATTGCTTTAATAAGCCCAAATATTCCTAATAATAACATACTTGCATATGTCTGAACTGCTCAGATCTCATTGAGCTGAATGCGATTGTGTTCAGATACACCTGTATGATCCGTGGCGTCCATTGAAGATCACATCAGAGATACTGAAGAGCTAAAACACAAAGCTCAACACCTGACCGACTCAAACACGCACAGACCCGCATAGGAAACAAGCGCTGTGTTCCTCGCTGCTTTTGTCACACGTTCCTTTTGTATCGCAAGCTAAAGACCCTTTGAAGACTTTCAGAAATCCAGCACCGAAGCCTGAAGGCTGTTTATTTAGCTGCAGCGTGTGTCCGTGTCTTTTCAAACTCGAGACTAGTTAGCCAAGCCAAGCAGTGTTTGTACATCCGTGAGAAGTGGGCCAAAACCTGAACAAGGGATGAAAACACTGAATCTACAGCCTGAATGCTGCTTCACACCATTTATGTCAATTCTAGTCAAACGTCCGAACAGGCAAATGTAAACACAGTCCACAAAAGCTGCCTTTCCTCTACATCACAAAGAAAGCATTAGCAAACCCATTTAAAGACTTCATGTCTTCATTGACTTATTATATTTCCATAAAGCTTTTCTATTTGTCTTTCTGTGGCTCTTATAGATGCATCGACCTCAATGGACTGCAGGTATGATTTACAACAGGACGTTTGTGTTCAGTATAATACACTACTATACTTCTCATACTATTTCTGTAGTATGTATACTGTGCCACATATTTATAGATTATCAAGATGATCTACTACATGTGCCAAAATGTGCAGTCCAAAGCACTCTGTGAAATATTGTATCCCATAATGCAATAAACTCAAATTGACCTTCCATTTCCAGTGTGAAGAAAAAAACAAGTGTTATTCTGAAAAGTGTCTTGATGAATTCTTCGTACTGACAGAAATTAAGCCAAAACTAAGTAAAATTGAATTAAACATGCAAAATAAGTGTTTCCAAAATGATAACTGGATGATACCTGCTGAATTAAACAGGCAAAGTAATGATATGACTGAGGTCATTTATTATTATTATTATTACAATAATTTATGACTTTCACTTTGCATTTTATTTTGTAAAAAATAATTGACAAAAACCCTAGTTTTATAAAGTACAAACTGTAAAGCCACATTGTAAAATGTTAAAGCCACATTAAACACCTCGGCAACAACATAGCAATGCCCTAGCAACGATCAAGGAGACCCTAGAAACCGCATAGCAACAGGGTAAAAAGTAAAACAACAACAACACACAAAACACTTTACAAACAGCACAGCAACAACCTTGCCAACACCCAGAAACTGCACATCACTACCCTGGCAACCACCAAGAATACCCGAGAAACTGCATAGCAACACCTTGGCAACCACCCAGAATATAATAGAAACTGCATATCGACATGGTAAAAAGTAAAGAACACATAAAACATCTTAAAACTGCATATCAACGCCTTGGAAACCACCCAGAATACCCTGGAATCTGCATATCAACACACACCCTAGCAACCACCAAGAATACCCAAGAAACTGCATAGCAACACCCTGGCAACCACCCAGAATATCATAGAAATTGCATATCAACATGGTAAAAAGTAAAGAACATAAACATCTTAAAACTGCATATCAACACCCTGGCAACCACCAAGAATACCCTGGAAACTGCATAGCAACACCCTGGCAACCACCAAGAATACCCTGGAAACTGCATATCAACACCCTGGCAACCACCAAGAATACCCAAGAAACTGCATAGCAACACCCTGGCAACCACCAAGAATACCCTGGAAACTGCATAGCAACATCCTGGCAACCACACAGAATATCATAGAAACTGCATGTCAACATGGTAAAATTACAAATTGTTCATATTCCTGTACTGAAAATATGATTTTTTAAAACAAAATCTGGGTGAGGGACAAATGAAATATAGCCTACTAACTCTAGCAAAAATCAACCTTTCTACACTTAAAAATGAGGGAGTCATAATAAAGAGACATAAAAATGTAAAACTATTACTGAAAACACCGGAAACGAAGACAGAAAAGTTCCCCTAATTGACAAATAATGCAAAACATACAGTATGTTGATACCAGGATCAAACCTAGCAATGCAACATAATGACAAAAAGAATCATTGTACAGAATATTCAGAATCTTCTAGAGGGAGAGGTTTAAAACCTCCTGAGGTTTCTGATTAGATTACAAAGAGACGCTTCAGTAAGACTGATATCAGAACAGATGTGTCCATAAAAACACTGACAAACTGACCGTGGTCAGCATGAGCAGGGAATCCTGGGTAACGGCCTGAGCTTCATTATAATCAATGAGTGGCCAGTGCCGGAGGGAGTGATTTGTGTCTAATCAGGGGTCAGCGGTTCAGTCCGACTCCCCTCTGATTCCCACAGAATAAGTTAAGCCTTGATCAGCTTCACTGACTAGTCCCTTGAGCTCCTGCTCTGTAGTACTGGTGAGAAGCTGCCCTTTAGCCCTGACTTAGGATCAGTCCGAGATCTTTCTGAACACTCAAGATATAGATTTATCAAGGCCTCTTAGTACGGTTTTCTTCCTCACCGACCTTCTCTCTCTTACTCTGTTCTTATCAAATGAACCCTCTGCGGGACACTAAAATGTCAGGGTCAAAGTTCAAAGCAATGGGAAATGTATAGCGTGAGTGTTCACTAACACGGCATCATTAAGATCAGACGTTACGAGAAACACTGACAAAACCAAAACAGGTTAACCTGCTGGCGTCCATGTTTCTTTTTTACAGACATCCTGGAAACACTACATGGTAAAAATGTAAAAAAAAAATACACATTTAATTACACAAAACACCTTTGCACGCCACATAGTAACACCCTGGCAACCACCCAGAACACCCTACCATTAAACCATGGTTAATTTTCGTTTCTGTATTCTTGTAGCGCGTTTGTGTATTTGGTTGTGTTGTGAGTATTTGCAGCACATGTGCTGTCCAACTGATGAAGATGTTTTCTTAATTTGCTGGTGCTTTTAGAGCCCTGCATTTCAGCTCGGGCCCCGACTTTTTTACACCCCTAGGGCCGGGCTTCGGGACAATTTTCACATCATAGTTCAGACGCGGGCCAGGCCACGGGCCTGTTTTAGGCTTCTCTAGGGGTGTGCGATATATATCGTAATTGTTGTTTTAACGATGTGTGATTTGACATTATCGAGTATTTCGCAATAACCATTCAAAACACACTGACAGAGTGCACGCTCACATTACATGAAGTCTAGACTAGTGCGCGTGAGCATTTAGAGTACGTTCGGTCACTGCATGATTCAGTCTATTAAAATACATTTAGAATGATCACAAATTCAAGACATGGGGCAAAAAAATTATATATTTATAACCTAACACTTCATATAGTTAATTTCACACATTTTTTCTCCAAAAAGTACCATGATTACAAATGTGATATTTTATAACAGTTCAATAAACAATAAGTTAACTTACATTTTAGACAACATATTACCTGTTTTTGCTCTATTTCGCCAACAAAAATAATTCCAAACACAGTCACAGCAGTTTTGCGTCTCTGAGCAATGATGATGATTCGTTCCTGATTGAATCAACTGTATAAATGATTCGGTTCAATCGCAATGACTCACTTATTAACAGTGACTTGCTGCCACCTACTGGTGGTTTTAATTTCACACTTTATCATTTAAATAATTTCAAATATCTCTATAAAGGTAAAAATGCCCATAAAAGGTAAAACTCAATTTAAACTGACTGAAAAGATTAATTTCTATCAGTGTGAACTGACCACCAAACAGAATATGAAGAATATCAAAAACTGTAGGAGTCAGTTTAAGATACCAGCACAATAACACACTCAGCAAAATATCATCTAATTATCGTTATCGATAAAATCCCAGAAAATATCGAGATATTATTTTTTGCCAATATCGCACACCCCTAGGCTTCTCCTTATTTTTATATTTTAGAAATCCATCAATTAATGATGAATTTTTTTTGCCGCACTGGTGGAAACAACACGAGACCGTGCTGCCGCGACTGAGAGCGGCTCGACTGTGAATGTGTCCGGGGGACATAGTACGGAGATATTTGAATTATTTACTAATAAACTAGTGTTTTCTGAGTCTGATCCTGACTCGCCGTCTCCTCATTAGACGCGCCTTTAGAGAGAATCTTTATGGATTATGACTATAATGAAAGAGTTTTTGTTTTCGATTTGTTTTATTTCGTTAAGTAGTAATTTAAAGCTTTCTATAGATATACTTGTCATGTCTGTGAGGCATGTATTCGAAGAGTTTCGGTTCATTTTTGTGAAGCGCTCCTGTTCAAGACGAGACGGCAGAAAGCACATCATGTTTGTTTTCTTTATTTTATAAAAGCACAACGTTTTGTTGATATTGCAGGGCTTGACGCTTACCTTTTTCCCAAGTAGCACATGTGCTCCCAAGTTAAAAAATTTAGGAACGCATTAAAAAAAATGTAGGGGTGCAATGTAAATTTTTCAAATTAGGTGTGTTTTAGCTTAATAAGGGGATATAAAGAGACATTTACAAGCACAATTATTTAATTTATCATAATACAGAAAGTATACAAGGTTTTTAAATAATTTTGCTTCAGACACCATTTAATAGGCTAATTATGTAATTAGTTATAGTCCTATTAAACTGTATGTACATGTGACGGTATCAATAGTCATTGAAGCTTTTGTCATGGTATATGTTTTTTTTTTTATCACAATAAATAATTTCTAAGTGAAAAAAGTGTTGTCCTCCTAACAGGTTAAATAACTTTATTAAAGATCATTTACTAAAAGACTTTATTAAAAAATACACAAAAATATAAAGTAAACAAGTGTTTCAAGATTAGAGTGCAAAAGATTGTTAAAATGAACGTAAGAACAATAGGTAACACTTTACAATAAGGTCCCATTTGTTAACATTAGTTAAAGCAGGTTAACATTAACTAACAATGTGTAATAGCTAATTGTTGCAGTAGTTAATATTCTTTGTTAATGTTGATTAATAAAGAATATAACTATGTTAGTTAATGTTAGCTCCATTGAATAATATTAACAGACAACTTTTGATTTTATAATGTATTATTAAAAGTTGAAATTAAGATGAACATTATTAATAAATGCAGTCATTGTTTTTTCATGTTAACTTTGTGTTAATGTCTTTAATGTTTTTAATGTTTTGAAAATAAATAGCTCATTAAGTTTTGAAAATAAATAGCTCATTAAGTCTTTAAGTATTAATTATTTAGTGCTATTGTGAAGACTAAAGCGAATATAAATATCTAAATGACTGTGAAACATTATTTACACAGTTATGAAAGTAGCCCAGCTGCTGTGTTTACAGGGTTTACCGGGGTAACGGCAGCGTCAGCGCCCTCTAGTGGCGAATGAGTGCTAGTGTTTCATTCAGCGCCTTTCTTCTCATCTGTACTAATTTAAATTAAACCGTTGCCTTTTTAAAGTTCAGTAATCATATGAGGCTGTATTGCAATTTTTCCATAAATAAACTGAATAAATTAATACGTTTGTTATAGGCTACTGTATAAGTTAGGCTTTTGTATTTTGTATTGTATTCGCACTCATGCTCCTAAATACATTTTCCAGTTCGCACACATCTATTTTTAGTCACAAGTGCGAGTGAAATGCTCGCACTGTCGAGCCCTGTATTGTGAGTGCACGCAAGTAAAAGTAGACACTTTACAGTTCCGAATTATGTATTACTCTTACCTTTACGAGCAAAAATTACGGCGTAGGCTTTTTTAAGTTGTTTCCACTGAAAAAAATGCAAGTGATCGCGCTGGCGCCTCCATGTCCTGCAAAGCGCGCTTTAGCTTCCACTCTCCCCACAAACTATTGGATACAGCGCACATTTATCTAGGTTTAACGTTTAAACATTGTTATGCTTGAACTGTTTTAGTATATCTATAGATTTTATTTTAGGCAAGTCGTGATGATTTGAGAAGGCTAAATTGATAAAACAGACTATGATCAGCTTACTGTATGCCGCTGGCCGCTTGGTCGTTACTTTAACGAACAAAAAATGCTCCAAATGTTTTTCTAAATTAACTTTCGAAACGAAATATAATCACTTTGCCATTACATACAAAACTGAACTATTTTAATAGCTTAAACAGTAGTATAAGCTGTTTTGGGAGAAGGGGGAAAAAAGACGGGCTCGGATCGGATCGGACTCGGGCTGGTAATTCTGATAAGCTGACACGGGCCGAGCTAGGGCCTGAATGTCTCGGGCCAGGGCCGAGCAAAGGCCTGAGCGTCTCGGGCCAGGGCCGAGCTAGGGCCTGAATGTCTCGGGCCAGGGCCGAGCTAGGGCCTGAATGTCACGGGCCAGGGCCGAGCAAAGGCCTGAGCGTCTCGGGCCAGGGCCGAGCTAGGGCCTGAATGTCTCGGGCCAGGGCCGGGCTAGGGCCTGAATGTCACGGGCCAGGGCCGAGCAAAGGCCTGAGCGTCTCGGGCCAGGGCCGAGCTAGGGCCTGAATGTCTCGGGCCAGGGCCGAGCTAGGGCCTGAATGTCTCGGGCCAGGGCCGAGCTAGGGCCTGTATGTCTCGGGCCAGGGCCGGGCTAGGGCCTGAATGTCTCGGGCCAGGGCCGAGCTAGGGCCTGTATGTCTCGGGCCAGGGCCGGGCTAGGGCCTGTATGTCTCGGGCCAGGGCCGGGCTAGGGCCTGTATGTCTCGGGCCAGGGCCGGGCTAGGGCCTGAGCGTCTCGGGCCAGGGCCGGGCTAGGGCCTGAGCGTCTCGGGCCAGGGTCGAGCTAGGGCCTGTATGTCTCGGGCCAGGGCCGGGCTAGGGCCTGAGCGTCTCGGGCCAGGGCCGGGCTAGGGCCTGTATGTCTCGGGCTAGGGCCTGAATGTCTCGGGCCAGGGCCGGGCTAGGGCCTGTATGTCTCGGGCCAGGGCCGGGCTAGGGCCTGTATGTCTCGGGCCAGGGCCGGGCTAGGGCCTGAATGTCTCGGGCCAGGGCCGGGCTAGGGCCTAAATCTGAGGCCCGTGCAGGGCTCTAGGTGCTTTTTCTATTTGCATGTGTTTTTTTAAGTTGCAGCGTGCTGAGCTCTCACCGTACCTTAGAAATATCCTGGCAAACACCCAAAATAATCTAGAAACTGCATAGCGATGTGCTAAAAAAACACCTACAACACCCTACAATTATGATGGTGAATCTGCACAGGCTCATATGTTCAGAAAATATACAAAGCCTATTCTTCTAAAGCTCACTGCTGCCCTCTATACACAGGTGGGGAAACTACATCAAAGTTCATCAAAACTACAATTAAAATAAGTCCATTAAGAACTCACAGCACATTTACCGTGGTATTCTAGTGACTGATGGCTGATTTTTACTATAAGCTACTAAAAGCATCCACAAATCCATCCCAGGTGTTCAACTTCACTTTTCCAGACAGGAAATGACATCACAGATGCACCTGGAGCCCGTCTCAGTCCAACTTGCCATCAGCGTGGTTTCTTTCACACTACTTTCTGCACAGATGCGTTTGTGTAATTATTTGTTTAAAGATATAAACAAGCCGAAAGCCCCTGGAGTGGTGTGTACATTAAAACTACATAACACACAAT
>CM041815.1:29287046-29304545 GCA_023376895.1 Aspiorhynchus laticeps | reverse complement strand
TTTTCATCTGTAGACCCTTGACAGAATGTTAAAAGGTCACCCTAAAAACAAAGACAAAGCATCACACATATACACATCATATGGAGAGAGAAGATAAAAAAAAAAATACAAATTACAAAAAAAAAAACAATCAGAAAAATCGCTACTAAAATACAAAATATAAGTGAATTATCTAAAACAAAGTAAACATGAGAGAAAGAGAAAGAGCGAGAGAAAGAGAAAGATGGCAACAGGAGAGATCAACATAGCCAAGAGCAATTAGTACAATGAAGTCTATTGTCAAGAATACAATACTAATGTTGACAGTGCTGAGTTGTCAGTAACCATTTTTTAAGATGAGACTGAAAAGAGCCAAAAGTATGTAATCGTCTAATTGTTGATGGGATGGAGTTCCATTCCCTTGCAGCTTTGACTGAAAATACAGACTGACTGAACTTACTTCTTTTGAAAGGAATAATACAGCCCCCTCTTTCCCCAGCCCTTGTAGATCTGTGAGCAGTTGTTCTAATATTCACAAACTGTTTGTGAGTGAGTGAGTGAGTGTGTGAGAGAGAGTGTGTGAGAGAGAGAGTGTGTGTGTGTGTGTGTGTGTGTGCGCACATCTGGTTTTCTGCTGTTCTAATGTTTTCTTTCAGCCTCGAGCAGGAAGACAGTGTGAGTCTTCCAAACAAACTCCTGCGCTTTGATCACCTCCGTCTGTCTGAACACACACACACAGTCTCACTGTCCTCACTGTGTCACTCTGTCAATATTGACCCACCTGTAGCGTGACCTTTGACCTCACCTCACCACATCCTCCATCAAACACAGTCAGGAAGCCACATACAGTATGAACACACAACTCAACATATGGACATAGTAGTCAAACGAAGCGGCATGTTGATTATTTCCCACAATTCTAGCTGGCAGGGAGGCCTGAATATCCACATCCGCTGCATCATGCGGCACACGCTATGAAAAAGAAACCAGCCTGCTGTAATCTGAGCAGAATAATGCGTAGCATGTGTCGGCGACAGCAGGATCCCGTACGCTCGCCACGGCCAAATATAATCAGTCTGGGATTGGTCCTGTGTTAATGAGGCCTGAACACAAATCAGACTTTTCACTGCCAAGTAATCCTTGAGAAAGTCACGGCTAAAGAGGCTTTTATCACTCGCTCGTGATAGCAAACTACATCAGACCTGCAGCAGACTTTGATTTCACAGAGCTGATTAAAGTCAACATGAAATGCATTTTATTTTCATAATCTAACACATTTCCAAGAGAAACAGGATATTTAACCGAATCACACTATAAACATGTATTTTAGTTCCACTCACTCCACCGGAATAGTTCAGCCAAACATGAAAATGTGCTCACACTCAAGCTGTCCAAGTGTATTTCTTCATCAGATCTGGAGAAATGTGTCACTGCATCACTGTCTCAGCAATGGAAGTGAATGGGTGCCGTCAGAATTAGAGTCCAAACAGCTGATAAAAACATCACAATAATCCACAGCACTCCAGTCCATCAGTTAACATCTGGAGAAGACAAAAGCTGAAACAAATCCAGCATTAAGACATTTTTAACTCAAATATGAGTCCATAATCCATAATAACGCTTCCTCCAGTGAAACAGTGTTCTGGTCTGAATCAGGAGAGAAATCTGCACAGATAAAAACAGCAATATGTGGCTGGATTTTGATGTGAGAGACAACAGGAGATGCACATTATCACTTGAAGAAGTGTTATTATGGACGGTTTGAACTTAGAAACATCTTAATGACAAGATTTGTTTCTTACAAACATGTAGCTTTTCACTTCTCAAGACATTAACCGATGGACTGGAGTGGTGTGGATTACTGTGATGTTTTTATCAGCAGTTTGGACTCTCATTCTGACGGCACCCATTCACTTCCATTGCTGAGCAAGTGATTGAATGCTAATTAATGTTAATTGCATAATATAAATTGCAGCATGTTTCAGATGAAAAAAACATGACTTCCATAAAACACAGTAAATCAGTTTTGATTTCATTCTGACTTTAATAGTTTAGTCTTGAATGTCTTGAACAGCTATCTTTTAAGCACTTTAACCCTTTAAGACCTGAGGGTAAAATAGGTCATTTTCAGGTTTTATTTATTTGACTGTAAAATTATAACAGAACATGCTATCTTTTGAGTGCAAGGTGTCATTTTTTTTCAGAAAACAAATGGCTTTCAAAAAATGTAAGTTGTTGACCGTTAATGTTGTTTGGTGAGTTTGTAAACAGAATTTAAAGAAAAAAAAAAGACAGAAAAAAAGAAAGAAAAATCATGATACACTTCATACCTGAAAATTCAACTATATTACATATACAAGTCTTTTTGTGACACTGGGTTGCACAGTTTTCATTCAAGAGGATTTTTTGTTCATACAAGCAAACACATACATGCATACGCACCCATACATTTATCACTAGTACAAAAAAAGCATGCAGATTATGTAAATATATCTTTATATACACTATATTGCCAAATGTATTGGGTCACCCCCTTCTAATGAACAGGTTTGACTACTTTAGTAATTTCTATGAGTACAAATCTTAATGTTAAAGCATATAATGATATTCTAGGAAATTGTGTGCTTCTAATATTATAGCAACAGTTTGGACTCTTTTCTATTCTAACATGACAATGTCTCTGTGTATAAGACAAGGTTCAAAAAGAAAATGATTGATTGAGTCAGTGTGGAAGAACTTGACTGGTCTGCATAAAACCAAGTCCTAATCCCAGTTTAA
Organism: Aspiorhynchus laticeps; assembly: GCA_023376895.1. Lineage (NCBI taxonomy): Eukaryota > Metazoa > Chordata > Actinopteri > Cypriniformes > Cyprinidae > Aspiorhynchus > Aspiorhynchus laticeps. The sequence goes on along the minus strand of CM041815.1, from coordinate 29,301,788 downwards.
CACCTCTGGTGTGACTGTAAATGCAGACCTTGAGACAAAAACTCATCACCAAACACCAATGACTTGTACATATGGGTTCAGTCATTTTAGACACTTACAAAACTGTTGCAACAGAGATGAAATACAATTTTTAAATACATGAATTATGTTCCCATCGTTGTTGCCACAGTTTTGGAAGTGCATCTGTTCTAAAGAAGGGGGTGCCAATACTTTTGTCTATATAGTGTATGTACAAGTCATTGGTGTTTGGTGATGAGTTTTTGTCTCAAGGTCTGCATTTACAGTCACACCAGAGGTGTTAAACTGGGATTAGGACTTGGTTTTATGCAGACCAGTCAAGTTCTTCCACACTGACTGAATCAATCATTTTCTTTTTGAACCTTGTCTTATACACAGAGACATTGTCATGTTAGAATAGAAAAGAGTCCAAACTGTTGCTATAATATTAGAAGCACACAATTTCCTAGAATATCATTATATGCTTTAACATTAAGATTTGTACTCATAGAAATTACTAAAGTAGTCAAACATGTTCATTAGAAGGGGGCGCCAATACTTTTGGCAATATAGTGTATGATTGTATATCTATATAAACAAGAAACTAGCTGCACTCGCCTCGTGATGAACCAGCTAATTGATTATTTTTATCAACACGTTTCCAGTTGGTTCTTCATCAACACACAACGCAGATAAACCAAGTCAACATTAATAATGAAAACATAATTATGATTAAGTTTCCGCCATTACAGACTTAACAAAACCCATCACATTCCCTGTGGCCCTGCTGTTCATCCATAAATCCCATCGTTCTGACACCATCTGAATGCATCAGCAGTCCTGCCGTCTGTCCAGCGCTCGTTCGTGAAAGACGCTGTTATTCGTTCTCGAGGAGTCAGTCGGTCGACTCTATAAAAGCCTGCAGAGCTGTGATTCGTTCAGCTGGACACAAGCAGCGCTCTGTGTTCGAGACGTTAAATCAACACACACTGACACGAGGACTTAACGCTGGAGTCTTACGACCGACTGCCACACACACTCACACACAGTGTACAAGAGCGGCCCTGTAATCTCACGCCAAACACACACATTAACACCATCATACACAACTCCTACATGACAGGTGAAAAAGACCAGCGTTTGTGAGCAATGGAAAACCAGCAAAGCTGTTATTTGGACTATTTGCAGTTCTAAAATCTCCTAATAGTCTTGTTGATGCACACTTTCTAAGAAAACTGCGATTAATAACTATTAATTCTCTAATAATTTATTGGAAAGCAGAAAAAACATGCAACATCAACTGAACGAACCAAATAAAGCAGTGGTTCTCAGCCTTTCTGAATCTGTTCAAAGACCCCTCTGAAATTACATAAACTAATTAACTAAACTGATTGTAATTACAATTAAATGTTAGAGTTCCAGAAGTTATTGGAGCTGGTTTCATGACTTTCCCTTTTCTACCCAAAAAAAAAAAAAAAAAAAAAAAAATTATATATATATATATTTTTTATATATATATATATATATATATATATATATATATATATATATATATATATATATATATATATATATATATATATATATATATATATATATATATATACCAAGATGTATATTTGTAATAAAAAATGCTCAAGAGTTATAAGACTTAAAAAAAGTTATAAGACAATAAAAAAAAAAAAAAAAAAAAAAAAAAAAAGTTATAAGAGTTATAAGACTTAATTTCCTTGAATTTTCCAGGTTTTCTTTACTTGTTTTAACTGGTTTTGTCTTAATTTAAAGCATTTTAAGTCATTAAAAGTTTTGTCCAAAGCAATATTCAAAGTCTGCCTAAAATAATTACTAATTAAAATAATTAAATTTCAGAATTCCAAAAGTTTTAGATGCTTTTTCAAGGTTTAACCAATTAATTGACAATGGCTTTCCCTTTTTTTAAAATGCACAATTTCTACCTGATAAAATGCTTTAGATCTTGATATAACTACAAAAATGTGTGTTCATTATAAAAATGATGACTTTCTGACTTTTCCAGGTCTAGAAATCACAATTTTAATATAAGGTTTAGTTATATATCCAGGTTTTCCAAGACTGAGAATTATTGTTCTTCAAAGGCAATTTTAAAAAAAAAAATCCAGCCGTTGAGGGAGCTATTTAAAATAAGAAATATCTTGATTTTTTGGTTATTTTAGATTAATTTAAAGTGTTTGTGTTAGCATTTTAAGTTTGGAAGCAAAATCATTTTAAAAATCACAGGACGTTTTGTCCACAACTATATTCAAAGCCTGCGTAAAATCATTACATTTCAGAATGATATTCATTGCAAAAATGTCCACAGATTTTATTCATGACTTCTCCAGGTCTAGAAATCACACCTTTGAAACGAGTCTTCCTCATATTTCCAGGTTCTCGTCTTGTTTTTGTAATCATGTTAAGGTCTAGTGGGCCTGGTGGAAAACCAAAAGGACTTCATCCAAGAAGAAAAACCCCACTAAAGGTGTACTGCAGTACACTACAACAAGGCTTATTCATCCTTGACTTCAGTCCGTCACTAAAAACATCCCTCTGTTTCCCTGCAGGTCTGCATGCGCCGCCTCACACCAACACTAGAGAGCACCACCATCTCAACTACTTCACCTCACGCTGACCAAGTGTTAAATCATTAAGACTTTCAAGAACCCCAGCTTAAATCAAAGATCACTTACTGACCAATAACTATTTCAAGCACACATCAGTGCCAAGAACAGATCTGTCAGTTCCTCCTGAAAGCTTTTGGGCATCGTCTCGATCTCATTTCAACGGAGCGAGGAGAGAATGTGTCTCTCAAAGCCTCGTGTTGGTGAACGCGTCTCCATATGGAAACTGAGTCCTGTTGACATTTGTGCTCCCCTGTGGGGCCCGATCTCTGCCAGCTGGCACCCGAACAAACGGCTCCATGACTGCTGTCATAGATATCAGTGAAGATAAACTCCTACTGTACCATGCTAAATCTGATTTCAACTTCCCTTCTGGCTCAAACTGTGGATAGAATAAACATAGTTCACGGAAAAATTAACATTTGGCCTGTTTTTCCAGTCCAAACCTTTTGACCAGCCGTTGAAATAGAAAAGAAGAGATTCTACTTCATGTAGCACAAACATCCAAGTCTTCAGAAGTCATATGATGGATTTGCATGAGAAACAAACCCAAAGTTAAGTTCGTCTGCATTCGGATTCATAAACAAATGCAAAAGCAATGATTTACATGCAATGAAGACTATCAAGTTCCTAAAAATAACAGAAAAGCACTACAAAGGTTGTATAACAGTAGTCCATATGATTTATGCACGATATTCCAAGTCTTCAGATGTCATATGATGGATTTGCATGAGGAACAAACCCAAATTTAAGTTATTTTGTATTCAGATTCATACACAAATGCAAAAGCAATTATTTACATCCAAAGTAGTAGCTATCTAGCCGCTAAAAATAAGATAAAAGCACCACAAAAGTTGTACAACAGTAGTCCATATGATTTATGCACTATAAGTCGTATGATGGATTTACATGAGGAACAAACCTAAATCGAAGTTCTTTTGAGTTCAGAATTAAAAAATGGCATGCATTTGATGTCAAACGCAGATTTGAGAAAATGTACTTTTGGTCTGTTTTTCATGCACAAATATCATACGAGTTTGAAATATAGCAACACATAGCTTATGGACGACTGTTTTGTTGGTCATGGTCACTATGTACCAATGAACCGTTTTTGGTTCCCCAAAGAACCTTTCAGTGATTATTTTCATAGTGTAAAGAATCAAAATAAAGTTTGCCCACTATTAAGAACCTTCTCTGCAATGGAAAGATCCATAGATGTTCAAAGTTCTTCAAGAAGCCATCAATCCCAGCACTCAATTTCCAGATAGGGGTGATGCCAAGAGCCATTTTTGGTTCCTCAAAGATCCTTTCAAACAACAGTTCCTAGAAGATATTTTAATAATCTAAACAACCACTATAAAGAGCCTTTTGTGCAATCAATGGATGTTAAAGGCTCTTCATGGAACCACTGATGCCATGAAGAACCTTTATTTTTAAGAGTGTCTATAAAAAGGCAGTGATACCGATCAGTGACGTGAAGTAAAAAGCATGAGGAACTTAATGGAAACACTCTGAAGATTAACATCAAACCCTTCTGGTTGAGCTGGAGATGGTAGATAACCCGCATGTTCTGGCTTGCAGACCAGTTGTCACTGAAGTGACAGGCACAGCTGAGTCCAAACTCTTGGACACACATGCAAGACATGCTTTTGTACACAGTGTCTCTAGCCCTTTCTTAAAGAATGACCTGGATGATGAGTTTAGAAATAGAGCAGAAGCTCTTGGGACACTTTCCCTTTGAGCTTTTCCAGAGTTTCTCCACATTCAAACGCCGCTAATAACTCAAGCTCTGAATGCGAATATCACAACAAGCAAAAGATTCAACCACTTTATGTATCCGTCAGTCTTTCACACACTTATTAAACGCCACACATCAGAACTTACCCTAATATTTCGACCCAAAAAAATCCCTTTTCCAGCACAGATCCTGTTTATTAGCAGAGCAGATCCGCGTTCGCGCTCATTGACTGCTGATCCGGAGCTTTAAACCGCATATCTGAGGTGAAACACACACACAGATGAGTGGGAATGAGTGTGTTTTTGAGAGAGTGTGTTGGAGAGGTTTGGGTCCCTCCTGCGCGCAGTCACGTGAGCGCGCACAGACGCGCGCTACTTTAACACTATGTATTCTGTTCACACAAAATTCTGTGTATGACATACATACCCAAATATCTTATTAGTCTACAGTAATTATTTCCAGCTGAGCATTTCTCACAGGGGCGTTTCATCAGAGTAGGCAAGGGAGGCAGTGTCTATTTAAAATAAAAATAAAAATTGGATGAGAAATAATCGATATTACAAGAATAAAACAACGCAAATATTACTAAATATGACATCAAAAGTATAAAAGTCACTGTTTTTTCTAAAGTGACACTGTCCAACAGCGACAGCCGCAGGTAAAGTTACAGCCGAGGTTTGACTCCCCTCAGCCCATTGACTTTTATCAGACACCCCATAGTGTTAGGCCTGCTCCAGAATCAAATCACTGAGGGTGCTGTAATTAGTGAGGGTGCTGTAACCTTAGTATTTTAAATGCATATAAATTATTTGTGCTGTCCATTGCTATGGCGCAAATAACGCTTCCTTTATAATCACCAAAAAGCGTCACTCAGTTCATCATGATCTCACAATGTTGCGTGATAATCAATTAAATTCTCTACACTACACAATGAATCTCTTATATACATTGATTCGTTATAATGAAATGATTCGAGCTGAACAAAAACGCTTTCTGGGATTCTGACTTGAACGCAACAGTGGATCAGTTAGAATTACCATTTAAGAAATAAGCAGATATGTTTATGATTAGCTACATTGCTCAATGCTGCAAATAAATAGAAATCGGTCTCCCAGAGCACTGGATAGTTTGCCAAATCTGCAATGAAATGTCATTAATACAGCTTAACTGAGGGTGCTATTGATTTCATCTGCTTTGGGTTTAGTGGGGGGTAATTGAGAATGAATGGGGGAAAAGTCACATGAGAGGAGGCAATGCCTCCATCTTGCTATAATTGGATATGATTGGTTATGATTGGTTCGTGCAATGAATCCCCGAAAATAAAAAAAAATCACATGTACATAAGTATTCACAGCCTTTGCTCAATACTTTGTTGAAGCACCTTTGGCACCAATTACAGCCTCAAGTCTTTTTGGGTATGATGCGTCAAGCTTTACACATCAGCATTTGGCAATTATCTGCCATTCTTCTCCTCACCTCTTCACCTCTCAAGCTCTGTCAGGTTGGATGGGGCAGATGCAGATATTCAGGTTTCTCCAGAAATATTTGACTGGGTTCAATCTCAGGCTGTGGCTGGGCCACTCAAGGACATTCACAGAGTTGTGAATAAGCCAGTCTTGCTGTGTGTTTAGGGTCATTGTCCTGTTGGAAGGTGAACCATCTGCGCAGTCTCAGGTTCTGAATGCGCTGGACTGGGTTTTCATTAAGGCTATCTCAATATTTTGGTGCATTGAGCTTTTCTTCTACTCTGATGAGTCCCTCAGTCCCTGCTGCTGAAAAACAGCTCCTGCTGCTACCAGCACACTTTACTTTTGGGATGGTACTCTGCAGGTGATGAGCACAGCTGGTTCCCTTCAAACATGATGCTTAGAATTGAGGTTCATCAGACCAGAGAATCTGTTTCTCAGAGTCTGAGGGTCCTTTAGGTGCTTTTTTGCAAATTCCAAGTGTGTTTCCATGTGTCTTCACTGAAGAGAGGATTGAGTTTGGCCACACCGCCATAAAGCCCAGATCCGTGGAGTGTTGCAGTGATGTTTGTCCTTCTGTAGGTTTCTCCTATCTCCACATCATGGAGCTCAACTAGAGTGACCATCAGGTTCTTGGTCACTAGTCTAGACAAGGCCCTTCTCCATCAATTGCTCAGTTTGGCCAGGAGGCTAGATCTAGGAAGAGTCCTGGTTGTTTCAAACTTCTTCCATTAAGGATAACAGACACTACATGCTTCTGTGACCCTTCAATGCTGCAGAAATTTTTCTGTACTCTTCCCCAGATCTGTGCCTCGATACAATCCTGTCTCGGAGATCTACAGACACTTCTTTGGACTTCATGGCTTGGTTTGTGCTCTGACATGCACTGTGGGACCTTATATAGACAGGTGTGTGCCTTTCCAAATCATGTCCAATCAACTGAATGTACCACTGGTGGACTCCAATCAAGTTGTAGAAACATCTCAAGGATGATCAGCACCGGAGCTCAAGTTTGAGTGTCATGACAAAGGCTGTGAATACTTATGAACATGTGATTTGTTCGTTTTTTATTTTTAATATATTTTCAAAGACTTCAAACAAACTTCTTTCACGTTGTCACTATGGAGTATTGTTTGTAGAATTTTTAGGAAAATAATGAATTTAATCCATTTTGGAATAAGGCTGTAACACAACAAAATGTGGAAAAAGTGAAGCACTGTGAATACTTTCCAGATGCACTGTACTGTCATAATTATGACAAAAAAATTAAAATTAAGTCATGAGATGAAAAGTCAAAATTATGAGTCATTTTATGAGAAGAAAAGTCAAAATTTTGACTCATTTTATGAGCTGAAGTCAAAATTATGACATGCAGATTAATGATCTTGTGAGTCAACATGGACTATCTCATAATTTAGAATTTTTTTCTCATAATTATGACTTATGTCTTATGTTTTATATCACAAAAAGTCCCAGTAATCTCTCTTATGTCTCTTCATGAGTTTCACAGGAGATCTCACTCAAAACTCAAAGATCAGAGGTCTCAATATGATCTGATGATTTCTTCTTGTTTCAAGCATAAACTCTTAAACTCTGACTATTTATCTGGTCATTGTGCATCTCAAGTAAAACCATCTTGATCGCACATTAATATTTTGTGTTAGGTCCACAGTTCTCAAAAGCAAGAGAAACAGTCCATTCGAGTCTTTGTGGTTTGGAGATGTGAGTTATTCCTGCAGTGAATCAGCAGGGGCTCTTCAAGGTGTTAGGTGAGTCGTTCTGCTCACAGATAGCATATCTTCAGACCTGATTTACCGCGGTAAGCGTGCCTGAAGACATGCCAAACCATTAGCCCCGAACCTGCCCATCGCGCTCGCTCTTATCTACTCTTTATCTACCCCAATATTTATGACCGAGGGTTGTAAAAATGCTTTCAGCAACATGATTGAGTTGTAAACTATCAATGGCCTCCACTTACACAGCTTTGTAATGGACTTTTCTTGTACTATGTCATTTATCTTCAGATTTATGGGCTTCTGCGGCAGGAGAAAGACTAGTAACAAATTTATACATAAACCACATCATAACACACCAATGTTTTGTGTGCCGTCATCCGTTGGATATTTGAGATGAACATTCCCACCATAAGCAGAACATATTTAGAGCCAAAAAAGCCTAAAATAAAAATGTATTGCTCAGATGTTGCTTTTTCATAGCTCATCATGGCAAAGCATCAACTTGGCTTTAAAGATACAAAAACAGACATAAATGAGAGAATTGTTGACATACAGCTATAAAATAATCATCCAGGAGAAACAATTGAGATATTAAAGAGCTCTCCTTTGGAAAGTTATTTGTATAACTAGACACAATTACTCAACATATAAATCATTTTGCATAAAAATGCAAAAATATCTATATTATGAATAGTTGGCATTACTCTGATATCTTCCATTTGGGTCGAAAAAATAAACATTTATATAAAGTTTATTTTTCTGACCCCACTGGCAGATATTTTTGTTTAAGTATAAACACAATACATTTTTATACATTTTTGATACAGTTTTGCTCAGATATTGCTCTTTCATCGCTCATCATAGCAAAGCATCAACTTTATCTCAGATGTTTTACCCAAAATGACTTTCAAGATACAAAAACACAAGTTTGAGAGTTGTTGACATACAGCTATAAAAGAGTCTCAGTTTGCTCTCATCTGTTTCTCATCCAGGAGAAACCACTGAGATATTAAAGAGCTCTCCTTTGGAAATTTGCATTATAAAGTTATTTTTGTGAATATGATTATTCAACATATATATATTTTTTTTTTATTACATTTCAAATGCAAAAGTATCTATATTATGATATTTAGCATTACTCTGATATAAAATGCTAATTTGTTTTTGGTCATAGCGCTTACTCCATATATATATATATATATATATATATATATATATATATATATATGTGTATATATATATATATATATATATATATATATATATAAAACTTTAGATATTAAAGAGCTCTTCTTTGGAAATTTCCATTATGAAGTTATTTTTGTGAACAGACATGATTATTCAGCATATAAACAATTTTTAAATTACATTTCAAATACAAAAGTATCTATATTATGATATTTAGCATTACTCTGATATAAAACACAATTATTATTTTTTTGACATAGTGCTTACTCCATATAAAAAAATAAATAAATCAATAAATAAATCAATAAAATGATACATTAAAGAGCTCTCCTTTGGAAATTTGCATTATAAAGTTATTTCTGTGAATTCAGCTGCTTTGCAGCCCATCAAACACAGAACATTCTCCTAACGTTAGTTTAACGTTCCATTTGTGTTATTTTTGAGGAACCAATTCTTAACATTCTCGGAGTGTTCTTTTTAGTTTTTTAACATAAACGAACATTCCAGAACTTTGCAGCAGGGTTTTTATGTTCTCATAAGAACATAAACAAAATGTTCTCCAAACGTTCTCTAAAGGTTATTTCTAGGGTTTAGTCTTACAACCATAAACTAACCTCCACAGTATTTCATTTTCATGGTAGAATAATTCATTCTCAGACTGAACCTGCTGCCTTTCCTCAATTAGCCGGTTAGGATTAGCATGGGTCGGTCAGCAGGAGCGTGAAACTGTTGAGTTCTGCTGCACTCATGACGTGTGGACCGAGCGTTTAATCCTTAAACAAGATTGAGAGCTCAGTTCACCTCCCGCAGGCTAAGCGCTCCAACAAACTCTGCTAATTAGGCAAAGAGGCGCTTTTGCCGTGGACCACTTCCGAACGTCCCAGTGGAGAACCAGCACAAGTTCTTCATCTCCTGCCGGGATTCTCCTCTTCTTCCCTCCTCCTCCTTCACTGGATGGATTTTGCTCTTTGAATGGAAATCTAAAGCAGTTTGTCCCCCTTTTTATCCATTCTAGTAATTAATTGAGAGGTTTCCGGTGTGAAACAGGCTCTTGGCTCAAGGATAACAGCATTCAGATCTTCCGCAATGAGTCTGTGGCCTGTGTTTGTGCTGTTAGAAAAACATTCAATGCATTTGTTCCGGTTTTAAGCAGAAAGTCACTTAATTTTCATTTTTTCCCCGCCCAGAAAATAAGACTTTATTTGCCATTTTATGCCAAGGAAAATAATATTTTATATCACATTTATATACAATATTTTAAAATATTATATTATTTAATAATATAAATTTATTTATTTTGTTGTTTTTTTTACACAGATGTCAGACTGATTCATTTATTTGATACAAATCATGTGATCATGTGATAATAAATAAATAATAATTAAAAAAAAATTATTATGTAAGTACATCAAGATCCAAATAAAAAGAGAAAATAATCTACTAATAATCTAATAATCTATTCACGGGATTGGACTATTTTTTTTATTTGTTAAACCATTTTTCAATTAAATTTCAAATGCAAAAATCTCTGTTTTGATGTTTATCATTACTGTGATATAAACAACTCACTCCATATAAACTTCACTGCAAAAAGTGATTTTATTATTTTTGTCTTGTTTTTCAGCAAAACATCTAAATATTTTAAATCAAGATACTTTTATTTTAGAAACACAATTACATCATATATTAAGTCTTGTTTCTAGAACAAATTACCAAAATGAAGTGAGTTTTTACTTAAAACAAGAACAAATATCTGCCAATGTCACGGTGCACACACGAGAGAGGAACAAGGACACGCAGACGAGGACGTAAACTCAAACAATAGTCTTTAATGAGGACAAGACAAGGCTGAGAGACAGGATACACCGGGAGTAACGAGTAGACCAGACCAAATCAAACTCAAAAGACAGGACTAATATACACAGGTAAATCATAGATAATTAGACAAACACGGCTGGACAAGGATTAACTCATAATGACACTTAACGAGGACAGGAAACAAACCATATATGGACACAAGAGGCGGGAACACATGACACACAACGGAACCCTGACAGCCAATGCATGGGGTCAGAAAAATAAACTTGTTTTGAATTTGAATTAAGTTAAATTTTTCTGACCCAACAGGCAGATATTTGTTCCTTGTTTTAAGCATAAGCTCACTTAATTTTGATACACTTTTCAGAAAACAAAACCTTTTTTGCATCTCAAGTAAATGTATCTTGATTTAAGAATGCTGTACTGTAAAACAAGACAAAAATAGTGAGGAAGAAAATCATTTTAAGCAGTGTTAATAAATCATTCGATGCAATCCCTTAAAAAAGTGACAAAATATTTGCTTAAAGCTCACTTTGATTTAGCGTAGCCTGGCAGAAAAACAAAGCCTCACTCAACCGGGGCCATTAAATAAACCGCTCAGTAGATTTGATGTAATTGACCGAATTCTCCACTGAAATAGAGTGATCCTGCTGCGCTGCGTTTGCTCAGGAAATCTCTAGAATAAACAAAGGCTGGAAGGCAAACAAACAGAGGGAAGGATCGGACACATACGCCAGTCACCTGGCTTCAGTCCACCGTCAAACATCAGCCAATCAGAGCTCAAAACCCAAGCCTGACAGGCCTGGACGTCTGTGTGCTCGAGCTGCTGGCGAACAGCGTGTCGCAGACTGACAAACGAGTTTGTATTACTAAAGCAAACATGCTAATGCAGACGCTACTTTAGCTTTACTGCAGGATTCCCTTCAAGCTTTAGTTCAATATTAGCACATTAACTGCTGTGTTTCATTGCAGACTGGGTCTTGCCTCAGGATTTTCTCTGGTCTTAGTCTCAAGTTCTGACTTTGTTCCCAGAATTCATCATTTGCAACTCGTAATTCTGACTTTTTTTCCCCCAGAATTCTTCATTTGCATCTTGGAATTTTGACTTTTTCCCGAGAATTCTGCATTTGCATCCCGCAATCTGACTTTTTTCCCAGAATTCTGCATTTGCATCTCGGAATTCTAACTTTTTTTTCCCAGAATTCTGCATTTGCATCCCGCAATCTGACTTTTTTCCCAGAATTCTGCATTTGCATCTCGGAATTCTAACTTTTTTTTCCCAGAATTCTGCATTTGTATCCCGCAATCTGACTTTTTTCCCAGAATTCTGTGTTTACATCCTGCAATTCAGACTTTTCCCCCAGAATTCAGCATTTGCATTTCGGAATTCTAACTTTTTTTCCCCAGAATTCTGCACTTGTATCCCACAATCTGACTTTTTTCCCAAAATTCTGTGTTTGCATCCTGCAATTCTGACTTTTTTCCCCCAGAATTCAGCTTTAACATCTCGGAATTCTGACTTTTTTCCCAGAATTCAGCATTAGCATCTCGGAATTCTGACTTTTTTTCCCAAAATTCTGTGTTTGCATCCTGCCATTCTGACTTTTTTCCCAGAATTCAGCATTAGCATCTCGGAATTCTATTTACATCTCTCAATTTTGACTGATTTCCCCAAAGTTCTGAATTTAGATCCTGCAATTCTGACTTTTTTCCCAGAATTTTCTCGCAATTCTAACTTTTCTCACAATTCTGTTTACATCTCATATTTTTTTTCTCAGAATTCTCTCGTAACACTCTGCCGCAGAATTGTAAAAGTTAAAATTGCGAGATGTAAACAGTGTTTCTGTGTTGTTTTCTGTGTTTTTTCTTTCTTTCTCACAATTCTGACTTTTCCCAGAATTCTGCATTTACATCTTGCGATCCATATTCTATGGCAGAAACAAGTTTCCATAGGTTAGGATCCATCTCAGGAAAACATGCCGTGGTAACATTTAAAAATAATAAAAAAATCTATTGAAAATCAATCAAAAGAAAAAAAAAACTTTTTTTTTGCATTTGAAAAAGAAGCCTATTTTTATTACCTTTCAGTGATTTGCATTCTGACATTATTTTCATGACATTCAACCACATTTCCCTCATACTGTTGACAGGTTCCCTGAGATTAACCCAGCACTACTAGTACAGGAGGGTCTTTATACTGTCCCGCAGCATTTCAAGCAGCTAGTTAAGGACATCAGGCCATGAGGAATATGCTGTTGTGACTGTCACATGTCATTTGCTGTCTGGACTGTGAATGAAGAGAGAAATGTTTGCTAGTAACCACCCCGGGAGAATGAATGACGGTGATCAGTGAGAGATAGAAAGAAAGTCTAAAACAAACCTTTATGTTCTGTAGGAAGAACCTCTTGACAGCAGTTATATAACTGTTTTTGATTATTTCTCCTCCTGGATTGAAGCTCAACATCAAAGATCATCTGCAGCCGTGTTTTGTCCTCAATCAATTTGTTTTGAGTCTCTCGAGCTTCAGAAATCTGTCGGAACGACAAACAGTGATGTAGAAACATCAAAGGTTTTGTTGTTTAAATGCACATAAATTAAGACTCATACTACACTGCAAAAACAAAAAACTAAGTTTATGTTATATAAAAGTTTATGTTTGCATAATATGTGTGTGTGTGTGTGTACTGTGTATATTTACACACACATGCATGTATATATTTCAGAAAAATATGTTATGTTTATATATTAAATATATTTATTTATAATATAAATTATATGAATATACATATGGACATGTAAATATTTTCCAAATATATACTGTATGTATTTGTATGTGTATATACATAATAAATATACACAGAAAACATATATTATGCAAAAAAACTTTTTTGTATGTGATTAATCGCGATTAATCGTTTGACAGCACTAATGCATGTTTAAGATGCAAAATGACTTAAGATATGTTTTCTGAAAAAGCACATCAAAATTAAGCGTTTTTGCTGAAAACCAGAAAAATATCTGCAAACGGGGTCAGAAAAATAATATTGTTTTCCTACTGAATTGCATTCTAACACAATTGACAGACATTTGTTCTTGTTTTAAGCATAAACTCACTTAATTTTTGTAGATTTTGTAGAAAACATGACTTAATATCTATTATAAAAACGGATAGTTCCGGTCCTTGATTCTGATTGGTTGAACCGCGTTCGAAGCCGTTGTAAATTACACTATAAACCTACATCTTTGTTTACTTTGTGTGTTGCTCGTCAACCACTTTGTTGGAACCACAACGGTTTCTGAGGAACTACATTGTTTGGTGGAAGAATAATGGCTTTATTAATATCATTACACTTTATTTGCTCTGTTTTAGTTTGTGAAACCTTACTACGTATATGGAATAACCGTTTTATAAAAGCAATAATCCACGTGAAGCAGTGGTTTACAGTGAATTTATAACAGCTAAGGGGGTTTTACTCCGCTTCGCATCGTACCTAACAACGCCCCTTAGCTGTTATAAATTCACTGTGAACATCTTGGGGCTTATTGCTTTAATAAACCTAATAGTTATTTTACTTCTCAAGTAAATGTATCTTGATTTAAGAATGTTTAGATATTTGTACAGGAAAACAAGACAAAAATACACACAAACTACATTTGGTTAAAAATTTTAAATCACTTTTTTTTTTTTTTTACTTGAACTGTTTATGATCTTTCCTGGTAAAAGAAAAGATGTTTAGCATAATCAGGTTGAGCATGTAGAGGTTCAGCGGCTGGACTGAATGTTTTCCTGAAGCTCCAGGTGAGCGGCTCTCACAATCATTGGGGTTGTTCTGCATTCCCTGCTTTGATCCTGAAGTCTCTCGGATTCCTGACGTGTGGAGAGCGGTTCACAGCCGGAGGGAGAGGGATCCAGACGACACAATACTCCCCCTGTGCTGCTGCGTCAGACTCCACCGGTCTCCATCAGTCCACACAACCACACAAGAGCATTGAGTTACTGGCAGAAAACTCCAGGCTGACTGAATTATGATGTGCTGCACTGCAAAAATCATATTCTTAATGAGTAAGTGTGTCTTGTTTTCATGTTACAACATCTGAAAATACGCACCATTGCATAAGATATGTTTGTCCTTTGAATATAACTGTATTTTGTCAGATTTACT